>KI628839.1:0-33535 GCA_000503235.1 Sclerotinia borealis F-4128
TTAGTTTTTTTATAGATTTTAGTATAAACTAACTAATAAAGAATAAAGGATATGAAAGGATACTCCGTATCCTTTTACATCCACGCTTTTCCGGCTAGTCCCCGGAAGGGGATTAGTCTCCCAAAGGCCTAAGGAAAATTCATCTAATTCAATTTGAACGTGACTTTTCAAGTGCGTCTCCTCGTTAACATACATAGAGAACAGAATGCCCCCCTTCGCCTATAAATGAGGAACCAGATGATCTCGAAAGAGCAAACAGATACATTGTCAGATATCCAGCAATCATGGGGTTTGATCCAATGCCATGACTTCATAACAGCATACCGGAATCTCGTTATGTTGGGCGGTTTATTTCCGGTTCTGAATCCACCATGTAGTTTCAATGTATATCTTGGACATGGGATATATGACAGTGGAGGAGTATAATTTGATTTACGAAGATTGGCGAGATATGAGAGCGGCAACAATAGCGGTAAATGTATAGTTGCGTCACTCTTTGAAATATAATATAGGAGTCAGCCACCGTCTCGTGGACTATGGATTCGATTTGGAAATCAGAGAAAGGTTTCAGTCAGTCAATTCACATCATAGTCAATCTGATTCTAATAGTCATCTTGAGTAATATTGAACTAATTCAAAGGTTTCAATAAGTTACTTTTATAGTTCTCTTACGTCCAGAATCTCAAGACCTGTCACGGTGGTGCAACTCCACTCTCGGTCTATAATAAAACCCGATACTATCACTAAATCAAAATATGGATATATAAGAAGACGAATTTGGATATCTTCCTGAAGCTATGTATCATTCGTAGAACTCAAATCAAGCCTTTAAGTTTTGTCTGATGGAAACATTACACTAGATTTGAATTAAAAAGTCAAGACTGAAGTTTAAGGAGATTTGGTTATCTTCAAATATAAGTGCAGCCACGATATTACGATAGCTGTGATCTAAAATGTGTTATTAATCTACTGTAATGAAACGATTGATATTTTGTCTTGCCCGAAAATGATGTTTTAAAATTCCAAACTGACAATCAAAAGTAGAAACAACGACAATATAAAAGACTCTAGTCCCCTTTTCATTTTCGGACCATAGAACCATGATAGGGATTAGAGAAAGAAGAGACTTTAAGTCGTGTAGGTGGTTTATCACCTAAGCTTTACGAGCCTGAATTCGCACGATCCGCGGTAATTTTATGCTTGCCCATCTGATTGATTGATTGATTGAACTGGACACTTTTATATGTTTCTCCAATTTTGCCCTCGATTTCGCTCTATAGAAAGAGACTAGCTATATAATTTACTATGATAATGGTGGGGCTAATCATCAAATGCAAGCGAGAGGTCTTTATATTTAGTGCACTGGGGCTCGAGCCATTTTGTTAGTATTAGTATTGATTACCAGTTATGGTAAATAAGTCGCTCTATACATGCGTCTACACGAGCTTATAACATATTGGAAGTGGAAGTGGAAGTGTATTAGAGAATAATCTAATATGTAGTTGTAGAGATGAGCAAGCTAGTGTATAAGCTAGAGCTAGCGAACGTGTGACCTAATTTAGTACGTGCTCTAACAAGTATATATGGGATATACAATCATCCATTTCAAACTTCCATATCAATAATGATAAAAAGACAGCTTTAATAACTCAGACCAAGATCTGTTTTGCAAAGACAAGCTATGGATAAACCTAAATTTACCTTATACTCGATATTCAATCTCAGACATCCTCATTGCCAGTGAAAATTCCATCACGCAGTTATAGGATATACGATAATGATAATGAAATCTTCGGAGATGTCGGCAATAAATAAATACATCAACACTGATTTAACATAGCTATAAAAGCCCGCCTAGATGGGCCCTGACATTTCATCAAGATGAACTCAAAACATCACAGCAACTAGACTTGATTAGATCTTTCTTCCTTCACCAATAACCGTAGTTTCGACTGCTACGAATTTGCTTGTTCAGATTTAGGCCTAGTACGGATATTTATATCATGCGAAATAAGTCTGTACTTCTACTCGTATATCGGTAAGATAGTTTCGATAATATTGCTGCTGCAGTCCTGATCTCGAAGATATTCCCACATTACATTTCTCGAGTACAGATACCCGAATATTGCTCGAGTATAAAGGCACGAACTCTAAACAACCCCAGAGGACTCAGCCCGAGAACAAAAGAAAAAGAATAATATCCGACTATGGTGGGGTACCGACATAATGATTTATTTATCTGAGTTTGTGGATATCATAATTAGGTGATATATACGAGTTATACGAATGGCCTGTTAAGCCTGGGTTGTCAACTTTTATGTGTTGTGAGATGGCAATGTATTGAATGAATAATGAATATTTGTATTGAATGAATAATGAATATTGAATATTGGTGATAATGTACTGATTATTCATTTGGTATTTAACAGAGAGCTTAAAAGATTCGACAGCGAAACCCCAAAATCGTGGAAAGAAAAGCCAAACTGCTATTTTAAAACTGAAACCCTTCAGATCAGACACTAGCAACAGGGATGTATGTAAAGGAAGCAAACAGATGAGCCAATTTATTGGTTTACAAGACAGGTGAATATCCAGAACCTTTGGACTGATTTAGGTTTAAATAGGAATCCAACGAGATATTTTACAGTTTACACCCAATCCCCAAACCAAACTTCGCATCCGAGAGTACTAAACAAATTTAGTGTTACGGAAATCGGCAGTATATAAGAAACATCTACAGATACCTGATTTCTCTAAACTTACTGTGCCGCCTTAGAATGGGCATTTCAAGAATAGTAAGTGTCTATTGACTAGTGCGACAATCGTAGTTGAGTGCCCTTTAATCTGTGTACATTCTAGCGTCGAGATCTCGAGCCACAATGGTTAATTTCTATCCATTTACAGTGTAGACGATAATTAAGGCAATATTGACAACGGAAACGCCGCAGTCCTTGATATCACGAGGATGAGGTTAATGATTCGACAGCGACGGTGGAGTTCACGGTGTAATGGAAATAGAAATACTAAACCACAAATACTAATCACGATCAATTGATTGCATGACTGCTACTAACAGGCATTTCATGAAGTCTTCTCAAGTCCATCCATCACACAACACATCTAGCATTCTCACAATCCCCGTGAAATACAGACCACTTTCTCTTAGAGTATTTGATCGAGCCGAATAGTACATACCTGCACATTTTATACGCCGAGCTTGATACTGTACATTTACAATTCCAAAAAAGAGTTTGCTAAATGCAAGAATGTGTGATAAAGGCTCGAGACTTGACCAGATTGGTACCTTTTATAGTAAGATTACCCTATTATTGATTTTTTTTGGTATATTTATAGATATATAAAGCAGGAGGATATTTTTTTTTCTTCAACTGCTTTTCAACACTGGAACAGTTTTTCTAAGGAGTTAAAGGAAAAGTATTCCCACTGAATTTCATACTGTACTCTCTCCGCGCCGATTCGCGTAGTGGCAGGGAATGAAACCCATTGCAAATACCGTGGCATCGGATAATCTGTAAGATCTCTCTGTGATATGATATTTGCTTGTCTTCCAAAGTGTATAACCATGATGACCGATTAAATGAGAAAGATTACTCATAAAACGTGCGATTAAATCTCCGCGGTATCGATAACAATACTTCGAAATCGACGGTAAGGTAATAAGTTCACTTGTATACAAATGAGAGAAGAATTGACATCACTGACAGCAATAGTTTTGTCGGAGTTATGGCGCAGTATTTGAGTGACAATGACAATGACAATAAAAGTTGCTTCTCAGATTGGCGAACAGAGGGCCCGATAATGACGATGCTAGGCACATTCAACTTTGGATTTGTAGCGCCAGAAGTAGGAGGTAAAGCTATCGGAATGAGCTAGGTTCATTTGATACACATTTGTTGTTCTCAAGAAAAACACATGTGTTGTTCTTAGAAACGACACACTGTAGGTTGTGGGTGTGCAGATATGAAGAGGGCTAGTTTTATTTATAGTTACCTAGTATGAATTCTCATGTGGTGTTTATTTCGGAACCACTATTTACTTGAGCTATTATACTTCTTTTAATTTGGTCTAAATGGCTGTGCAGTTCCTTAATTTTCAACTTGAAATCTATATAAGACGATGCATAGTCCACTATGATTTCATTCAGATCTTGCCAAGCAAGACAGAAGAAACAGAACGTAAGTATTAGATAGTTGGATAATGAGGGGAAAAGCGATGGAGGAGTAAGTGCATAATAGTGATTCAAGACATATAAAGGTATATTTCATTACACTTTTGACCCCGTTGAAGATGTGACAGCAACTGTCGTTAGCAATTGTTGTCAGCGCTACCACAGAAATTGTCAAAAATGTAAAAGTTCTTCCTCTTCCTGCAGTTGACTCGGAATTCGACAAGACGGAGGTAGCCTTTCCAAAGATATGGTACGAAAAAGACGAGATACTTCTTTGATATACATGAAATTCAAATCAAAATTGGAAGGAGCTTTTTGCGATGGGAATTTTCTTCAAGAACCTTACATTTTACATTTAGGATGATTTAAAGAATGGAATAATGTCCAAGCGAAGGCTAATGGAATCAATTTTTCATCAGAGTGCGAGACTGTCCAGAAAAAATGGCTGGATAGGTCTTGACCCGTTGGTGACTATTGCCCTAACGCTGTCTCGTGGCTTTCTTCAGCTCCAATCTTTATAAGATGACAACTGTCGCGGTCTCGTTTGTTGAGAAGCAATTGTAGATCAGACAGCTAACTGCTGAATATAACCTTCACAGGTTCGAAATGATAATCTTCATCTCAAGTGCACAAAGATCCCTCAGATATTCGTTTGAGATACCTATTTTTGCCCACAAAAATTATCTATTTTGTGTAATGGATATATGAGAAATCAAATCTGAGCCTGTTTATATTTCTTCCAATTGGAATGTGGAAAGATCAAAGAATAGCATAGCAATCCTTTAAGAAACAGGGTTGATCTCACAAACAACTAAGTCCGAACGAGATCCAGTAGCCAGAAAAGCCCAGCCAAACATCGAATCGTTCGAACCGGATTAACGAGCAATTCTCGAGCCATCATTAATACGAGTATACCAACAGGGAAGCAGTGATAGCTGGTATGAAATCTATTTCTTCGCGCATCACTCGATACTTGAGAGGCATCCACAGATCAAATAACGCAAACATACTCGAGTTGGAGAGGCCGGACACTGATCCATCGCCTGGTAGATATATGAATGTTTGGGATGGATGAACAATCGAGACAGAGTCAAGATTAGCTAGCCATACTACCGGTATAGTTGTGAAATGTATGGCCCTCGGTTCGTTAACCGATACATTATCCACCCGCTGGAGCTGGAGCTGACAATACAATATGAGACCGATCACATGCAAATTTCCACGAATACGCTGTTGGAGATGGAAAAAGAGAAGAAGAATTTACCCGACGATAGGCGCTCCATTGATGACCATCTTTTATGTGGACATCCATTGCAACCCCTTTCCCCTTTTTAGAGAATATAGCCGCATCGCCGAAGACGGATAATAGTGATACTAGAAATTCAACACGACCGAGGGGATTTCATTAATGTTGTGGGGTATTTGGGGAATTCTAGGATTCATTCATTCATTTTAGCCTCGGCACTCGCTTCATGGATCCCGAAAGACGTACTCTAAATACTTCTATGTATATATTAGCAACCAACCATAATATAATCTACCAATTTCCTCCCTGTTACTCTCACAAGCAGAGTCTCTCTTTAATTTCCATCTACAATAAAACTCTATCCTTTCCCCGTTTCAAGGAAACGTCGTTGGTATGTTGAAGTTGTTGGCAAAAGGTCGTATTCAGTCTCCAGTGCTCAGAAATAGTTTTACGTCTACAAGAGTTTCAAGAGTATGTTTGTATCATCTCATATGGAGTTTATGAAAGCTTACAAGATTTCGCAGACTCTAGGTATGGCACCAGCAAATGCGCGGAGCAATAGCTCTCTCCCAACAGGTACGTACGGATACGGACACGTTCCTTCTAATACCCCGCTACATGGAGTCTCATGATTGACATTATTGGACTGCAGAATATAGAGAGGACTCATCTAAAGGTCCTATGCTACGGTTCGAAGAATCTCTCCCAAAACTTCCAGTTCCTACCTTGGAAGAGACAGCTGTTCGATACCTCAAATCAGTACATCCCTTGCTTACCCTCTCTGAGCTACAAACAACCACGAAAGCTGTTCAAGATTTCATAAAGCCAGGGGGGGTGGGTAGCAAACTTCAAGAGAAGTTAATTGCTCGTCGAGAAGATCCCAAGCACAAGAATTGGATATATGAGTGGTGGAATGATGCAGCATATTTGAGCTACAGAGATCCAGTCGTTCCATATGTCAGCTACTTTTACTCCCACCGAGATGATAGAAGGCGGCGCGATCCATCAACAAGAGCGGCTTCGATTAGTACTGCAGTTTTGGAATTCAAGAAACAAGTGGATGCTGGAACTTTGGAACCAGAATATATGAAGAAACTACCAATTTCCATGGAAAGTTATAAATGGATGTTCAACGCCAGTCGAGTTCCATCAAAGCCTGCGGATCATCCAGTCAAATACCCTGCAGACGAACACAAACACATTTTGGTGATTCGCAAGAACCAATTTTTCAAAGTTATGCATGAGGTTGATGGACAACAATTGAATACTTCTGAGTTGGAACAACAATTCAAGCGTATCTACGAGAAAGCCGAGAATACACCATCAGTTGGAATTCTCACATCTGAGAATCGCGATATCTGGACCGATGCTCGTGAAGTCCTTCTCAAGGCAAACCCATCAAATGCCAAGAGTCTTCGAGATATCGAATCCGCTTCATTTGTTGTCTGTTTAGATGATGCTGCCCCAGTCACCCTAGAAGAGCGAGCCCATCAATACTGGCACGGTGATGGCGCCAATCGCTGGTTTGACAAACCCCTCCAATTTATCATCAACAACAATGGTACATCCGGATTCATGGGCGAACACTCCATGATGGACGGAACCCCTACTCATCGCTTGAACGACTACGTAAACGAAGTAATCTTCAACAACAAACTCGATTTCTCCAACCCCTCCATCCGCTCCAATATCCCCGAACCTACACCCCTCAAATTCCACATCAACAAAGAAGTCCAAACCGAAATCGAGCGCGCCACCAAAGATTTCACCGAAGTCATCGCCGCTCACGAGCTGCGCGTCCAAGCCTACCAAGGCTACGGCAAAGGTCTCATTAAGAAATTCAAATGTTCCCCTGATGCCTACGTACAGATGATAATCCAACTTGCCTACTTCAAAATGTACGGCAAGAACCGACCCACATACGAAAGTGCTGCGACGCGACGTTTCCAACAAGGACGCACGGAAACATGTCGTTCTGTATCCGACGACTCAGTCGCTTTCTGCAAAGCCATTTCCGATCACAATGTTGAGCCTTCTGCAGCTGTTGCGGCTTTTCGCGCGGCCATAACCTCGCATGTTGAGTATATTACTGCAGCGAGTGATGGCAAGGGTGTGGATCGACATTTATTTGGATTAAAGAAATTGCTTGAGCCTGGACAGGAGGTTCCAAGTATCTATACTGATCCTACGTATGCATATAGTAGCAAATGGTTCATTTCGAGTTCTCAGCTGAGCTCGGAATATTTTAATGGGTATGGATGGAGTCAGGTGGTGGATGATGGGTGGGGGATTGCTTATATGATTAATGAGAATAGGTATGTTTTCTCTATCTCTATCTTTCCATTCTGTTACCTTTGTTTTTTGGTGATCTAAAGTTTTGGTGTGCGTGGGATTGGAAAATAAGCTAATGGTGAGAAATTAGTATCCAATTCAATGTCGTGTCAAAGGGTCTAGGCTCAGAACGCATGAGCTTTTATCTTAATGAGGCGGCGGGCGATATTAGGGATTTATTGGTTCCGACGTTGGGAGAGGCTAAGGCTAAGTTGTAGATTCGGGGTTGGTTGGGTTGAAATATGAGAGGATAGAGGATAGAGGATGTGCAGTGAGGGGAGATAGATGTATAGGGAATGGTAGAAGGTTGTGGAGAGAAGAAGAGTAGAAGGATAGAAGGAAAGAAGAGAAGAGTGAAAGAAGAGAAAGAAGAGATGAAAGAAGAGAAGAG
This sequence comes from Sclerotinia borealis F-4128, assembly GCA_000503235.1. Lineage (NCBI taxonomy): Eukaryota > Fungi > Ascomycota > Leotiomycetes > Helotiales > Sclerotiniaceae > Sclerotinia > Sclerotinia borealis. The sequence continues at coordinate 8,158 of KI628839.1, forward strand.
ATATAGCAGTAGAGGTAGTAGTAGTAGTAGTAGTAGTAGTATGATTGTGTAGATTTATATTATATTACTCGAGTAGAACATTAGATTCACTTTGATTTCTACAGTTGAAAGAGATACTCGTACGAGTAGATAGGATAGATAACCCAAAAATAATCTGTGTTCTATGTATACTATATGTTATATTCTTTCTATCATTTATCTACTTATCTACTTTTATATTACGAGTAATGAGAGAGAATAAGAATAAGAATTGGTTTAAGAATGGATATGAATATTGATAGTAAGTACCTGGGTAAGTAAGTAAAGTAAGCAGATAAGTAATATGGATATACTCGAGTACATGCCATACTACTTACTTACTGTATGATATGATATGATATAATATATCTAGATACATACAGATCTGGATATACTCGTACTCGAGTATATCAATATATATTGTACCTAAAGGAAAAAAATGAATGAATGGATGGATGGATGATAGGAGAATAGTTATTTGCTTGCTTGTTTATTTATTTATTTATTTATTTATTTATTTATTTATTTATTTATTTATTTATTTATTTATTTGTTCGGTATATGGATGGTAGTGGAGTGGGAGGAAGAGGGAGAGGGATATGGAGAGGGAGTGGGAGTGGTAATGGTAATGTATGAGATAGGGATGGGGATAGGGATGTGGATAGGAATATGGGAGTAAGTAATTGAGATAGAGATGTGATTAAGATATGTGATTAAGATGTGAGGTATAATTGAGGTGAGTATGAAGACTTCAAGTGAGTGTAAGTATGAGCGTGAACGTAAAAAAGTGAGTATGAGCGTGAGTATAAAGTGAAGACTGTGAGGCTAAGTTACTCGTATAATATAATAAACTCTACTCGAGTACTGTATCTATAGAATTCTGTTCAATATCAATTGTGTAAAGGTGAAAGGAGAAAGGAGAGATAGGTAAAGAAAAAGATATGATATGATATGATATGATATGATATGAAGCTAAAGTACGGTAGGCATTTCACCCTCTCTCTGGTTTTGGAGTGAATGGCTCAAGATTTGAGAAGTTTATTTTACTCTCGCATTTCTTCCTCCTATCTTCATGCATGCATGCATTGATATCATCCCCTCTCCCGTAAGCTTTTGGATGTATAATACAGTATGATACATATCATTCATGCCCTTCGTCTCTCATGTGCTTGTGTTCCTTGGCCTCCCTAACCCATCTACCCTACCCACTCTAACCTACCCACTCCAATTCCATACTACCCTCTACCTCCTCCTCAAATACCAATTATGCGCCAACTGCAACACATCCATCGGGAACGGACTAGGTACCTCACTGAACCCTGGTCTCGCCACTGGATGTCTTAGATACACGGCACTACAAATCTTCTGATTGACTTCCAAATATCTTGGAATAAATGCAAATGCACTCATATATGGTCTTGGTTGCCAAGGAGTCATATAGGGTTTCGATTCATCTATTGGATTCTCTCTCGCACGTTGAATTGCCAATTTTAATTTTTTTTGGTAATCATGTGTATCTTCTGCGTTGATGACTTTAGGGCCGTTGTGGGCAAGAGTTTCGAGATCTTCGCTTTTGGCGAGGTTGGTAGTGTAGGTTTTGAGGATGGCATTGAGGTCCGCAATGGTTTTACGATTGACTTGGGAGAGGGTGGTGCGGATTTCACGTTTCAGTTTGCGGAGGGCGATTTTGCGTTTGCCTGATGGGGCGTTCTTGCTATCGGCCGCGAGAACATCGGCGTGTTCTGAGAGAGTACGGAATTCCATGCGGAGCTTGTCTTTTGCGTCCTTTTCTTTGGATTCGGGGGTTTCTTCGGAGCTTGCAGTTTCATTCCCTTCTGCTTTCGCAGCTGCTGCGACCGTTTCCTTTTCTCTCTTGGCGGCGGCGTTCTTGGTCTTTTGATCATTCATTGAGCGAAGGGATCTTCTCAGTCCTCGGCCACTTTTGATTTGATCGTTGGTTTTTGGAGCGCCGGTTGCGAAGAGTACTCGTTCGATGTCTACTTGAAACATATCTCCTGGGTTTAGAAGGTATCCTGGATATGGCATCTGAGATCGTGTGAGTAAATAGCAGATCCTGGCCGGGATAAAATTCATGCATTCCATACCTTCTTCCCATTGACCTTAACCTTTCCGTGCACAACAAATTGCCTTGCCTGTCTCGTGCTGCTTGCAAATAGCGATCTGAATATGGCCGTATCCAATCGTCGTTCCATCGGTGCATAAACCATTGACATGTAAGGTATTTGATTTCTGTCGAAATGAATAGTCTTGGGAAATGCTGTGTCCAACCCAGATCCTCGTCCAGCAGCCAACTCGGAACCATCGTGTTCAGCTAAGTATCTACCATCCATAGGGATAACAGCGGCCGCTCTCGGCCTAAACATTTTTGTCCATTGCCCCTCTCGAATTTGCTCTCCATGGTATGCTCGACTGGCCGACTTTGCTTTCCATTTTTGCTGAAAGAATGTGCCATATTCCACTCTCGGCTTGTATCTGGCGAGATTGTATAAATTAAATTTATTCCATGATTGGCGGATTTTCTATGAGAGAAGATTGAGGATTAGCCCAATAACTTTCTTAAAGGTGTAAAAATGCGTTGATGGGGCGAGGAAGTGGGCAGAAGGGCGGAGAGGGACAATTGATGAGTGGCAGATTTCTCACATACCACTTTCTTTAACTGATGGAATCTTGACCTCATGATTGAAGTATATAAAAATGGTCGTCGATCAAAATATAAGCTTTTTAATATACTACACACGACGACGACGACGATGATGTTTCTAAATTCACCAAACACAACTCAAAATAAAAAATCACGCTAATACTTACTCGCGTATCATTAGTTTTCCGCCCCCCCGCCCGCCTGCAAAAAAAATTGACCATACAATTTTTAGTTTTTTTTGTAGCTCCTCCCACAATCTTCTTCAAGCTCTTGATAAACCAAAATTCTTTCACAATAATTACCTACTTCCTTCCTACTTACCTACAACCAAATTTCACAAACTTCTACAATCAAGTTTACCATTATCTTACCAAGTGAACCTTACTTGATATTAATAATCTTTTAAAAGATCGCCAGCTTCCTCTTTTAAGGGTCGCGCATCATCTTTTTCTTTATATCTGACTGACTCCCTCTTCACCCCGCCCGCCCTGCTCACCTTATCGAGTCAAAGGTAATCTTTTTACGGTATGAATTAATTGAAGAATCATTGTCGCAATCACTTATTCGTATTCTTTAGCTGCATATCTATTGCCAAATCTACCTACCAGTCGTACAATTTTATCGCAAGCAATCAATCATGTCAGATATTAAGATGGAAGGTCAAGAGCCAGTCGCGGCAGCTCCGGCTATTACCAACGAGGATGTAAAGATCGAACCTGAGATCGTTGCACCAGCACCAATTGAGTCAGAAACTACCACAGCTACCGAGCCAGAAATCAAGCAAGAGAAGATGGACGAGGCTGAGGTTAATACTGAAGTTAAAGAAGAGAAAACCGACTCCGACATCAAATCAGAAATTAAGGAAGAGAAAGTAGAGACTACCAATGGCGATGTGAAAATGGAAGATGAAGATGAGAAGAAGAACAAGGACAAAAAATTCGATTACGACGAGCCAAGATTTTATGACAACGGAGTTTTGAAGACAAATGCCAATGAGGTCCATGGCAAGAACAATAGTAAATATGATGCTTCAATTCTTCCTCCATCTGAGGATGCGGGATTGATTCGCCGACAGGTACGAAAATTACTTTCTTGTTGAGAAAGTTTCACTAACTTTTATGTCAAGGTCGAATTTTACTTTGGTGATTCTAATCTGCCAACCGATGCTTTCTTGATGAAGGAGTCCGGTGGTGCAGAGAACAAGCCTATCTCGATCGTAACTATCCACAAGTTCAAGCGCATGCAGCGATTCCAGCCATACTCAGTGGTCATCGACGCGCTCAAGCAGAGCAAATTCCTTGTCGTTGAAGGAGAGGAGGGAAAAGAGACTGTTCGACGCAAGAAGGCTTTTGATCCATCTGCAAAGTCGCCAAAGGCCAAACTCGAGGCACGATCAGTTTACATGAAGGGATTTGGAGATGAGGAGCCAAGCTCTCAATTTGATATCGAAGCCTTCGTTGCCAATTACGGTGAGGTCAACTCCGTTCGCCTTCGTCGTACCGAGGAGAGGCTCTTCAAGGGATCGGTTTTCATCGAATTTGCAGACGAAGAAACTGCCCAAAAGTTCCTCGCTCTTGACCCAAAACCACAATGGAAAGGAAAGCACGTTTTGGAAATCAAGTCCAAGACTCAATACATGGAAGAAAAGAACGAAGAAATCCGAAACGGCACCTTAGTACCTGGTCAACATAGAGGACGAGGAGGATTCAAGAGCCGTGGCCGTGGTGGTCGTGGGGGTGGAGGTGGAGATTTCAAGAAAGAGCGTGATGGGGAGAAGGATGGGGACCGTGATCCAAATGATTGGAAGAAGAGACGTGAAAATGACAGAGAAAATGGTTTCAGGGGTGGTCGTGGCCGTGGTGACCGTGGACGTGGTGATCGTGGACGTGGTGGTCGTGGAAGAGGTGACCGCAAAGATAATGATAGAAGGGGCGGACGTAATGACCGTGGTCCTCGAGGCAACGATCGCAACAAGGAACGCAGTGAGAAGAATGGGTATGTTCCACTTCTTCCCATTTTTTATCATATACTAACAAACAAGCAGTGACGATAAGGAAGTCAAGGTCGAGAAATCCACAGAATCCGCGGAAGCCCCAGCAAACGATAAGAAGAGAGCCAGAGAAGATGACGGAGGTGCCGAGGAACATCAAAACAAGAAGGTTGATGTTAAGCCTGAAGTCGCCACCCAGGCGTAAATTGTATCCCGTCTAACATCAATCTCGGCGTTTCCTGTCTTTGCAATCGTTTCACGGCATTGTCATCACGGCATGGTTCTTTCAAAGGGCGTTTTACGAGTTTTTTCTTTTCGGTGGGGGACATCTACATTTGTACCATGAATTTGATTGATGGACATGGACATTGCATACGCGGGTAGTGATTTTTGAACCCGGTAATTATAGGAATTTCCATTCAACGGAATGACATATGTATAAAATGGGTGCAAATGATAAGAGGAAATACCTCAAATTGCGATACATTAAAGGGGCTTAGCGAAAGCTTACTCGACTATTTCGGAGACAGAGGTCTTGTAAATAGAAAGGGGAAGAGAAAACCGTGGATATGAATGAGAGTGGGAGAGACTTCCACTTCAGCATCTGAGAAGAAATATAATAAATGGTCACTTCATTCTTTTTCTTCCATGTGAAATGGTGAAGCATCGAATGTGTCGATTCTCGATGGTATAATACACGGCCGTAGTAGTACACACTCAGCCTCCTGCCACTTGATAAATAAGGTGGAGTGTTTGATTCTTATTTCTTTTCTTTTCTTTCATTGCATTGCATTGCATTGCGACATGTATTTTACAGATACTCGTATCGACACATCGACACATCCATCTATATCATTTCTATCTTTCGCTCTTTCCTTCCTTCCTTCCTTCCTTCCTTCCTTCTTTCCTTGAGAAGAAAAAGAACTTATACCAGTAATGACTTTGAGCTTTTGAGTCCCCTGCACGCCCACCCGCAAGCCCCCATCCCACCCCTTCTCTCCCTGAAGTCCTCCTATGTGCAATTGCATACCTGGGGTTGTAATATTCTAATACATAATAGATCAAAATCAGTGATTCAATGATCGTATTTTTCCTCATCTTCATCTTCATCTTCATCTTCATCTTCATCTTCATTCAATGACTGTACACGAGATGCACGAGAATGCATGAGACGATTGATCATCTCGATCCAATCCTCGTGTGTGTTCTGCACCCACCCACTATTTTTGTGATATCTCTTCTTCCTCTGTTACAGATTCCACAATCCACATCCCACATCCCGAAATTACCGACGCTTAAGCAACAATCTCGCCAATATCCACATGCACCGGCTCCCACACCTTCTTCGTCTCCTCTTTCCCACCAACTTCCATATCACTCGGCAAAGTCATTGGTCCCGGACTATACAGATACCAGGCCTTCAAACCCGCGACACTAGCTCTGATTCTCGCCTCGTCTAAACTCGCACCCGGTGCCTCTCCTAGCTTATCTCGACCGCTAAAGATACCCACCACGAATACTGGACTCCTGCTGAGTCTACCCGTCTCACTTAATATTCTGGCGACTGGGGCTTCAAAATCCTCTCGTGCGCACAAGCGGGCTAAATCTCGTGCTGGTTGCGAGAATTGGAAAAGGGTGGAGATGTCGAGGTGGCGGGCGAGGATGTGTTGTTGGATGAAAGTTTTGGCGGCGGCGTGACTACCGTGGAGGTAGATGGCGCCAATCAGAGCTTTGACGAAGGAGGCGTATGCGTTGTTCATTGGTTGGGGATCGGTGACTCGATTTGATTTCCTGACTGTATCTCCAAATTCATCGTCGTAGACTACTCTGCTGGAAATACCTCTTCTGTAATATGGTGCATCTTTTCTGGTTGTTTTACCCAATGAACCGGGCTCTGCGTTCGGATCTAAGTGCGTGTATTGAAGCAATCCTACATCGACTTCCTCTCCAGGAGCATAAGCAGGTTGAACACCCCAATCTCGTCCTACGAGATGTAAAGTGTCGGGGCCCGTGTATGCGAGTATAGCCGCGTAGAAGACGGCCATGGGCAATCGAGGATAGGTACAGATGAGATATTCGGAGACGTGGTAATTTAATAGATCGGCTCCGATACGCGACAGACCTGTGTTGTTGAAAGCGAGGTTTGAGTCTGCGGAGGGGGTAATGAGGGTTCGCATGAGGGTTTGGAGGGGTAGTCTGGCGGGGAGAGAAAGACGAGCGTGGAGGGCGGCGACTTTTGCGGAGGGTCGTGGGAGGGGTATTTTGTAACTTGGTGTTTCCAATGGTGGTTCGCCATCTTCGTGAACAACTTCTTCTGATAATTTGCCGCTCGCAGATGTCGATTGCATGCGCACATATGCAGGTATTGAAGTCGCAGTCCTTGGAAGGAGATTTTGTGTAGGCCGCCTCGGGCAATATGATCTAGTTTTTGGGGAAAGCAATTGAGCGCTCCATCTTTCCAAATGTAACCTCTTCATCATTTCTTATTTATCCCTTGGCCAGCCTTCCAATTCGAGTGTGAGATTTATAGTGATCGAGTAAATGTAGCAGACGGGAATCAGATTTGCGATTTCGATAACAAATTCCAAAATTTCTCACCCAAGCTCGTGTGATGCATGCTATATTTAATGCACTAGTGCTGATATGTATTAGCGTAATTCGATATCTGGTGAACTAGGAACGACATCTCGAGAATTGACCAGAATTAGAAACCTCAAGAAATCCCTCGCATATTTCTCAATTTATTTAAAATGGTATGTTTTCTTCTGCCCGTGTTCATCGTGATATTTCATAGATGTAAATCTAACCAATTCCCAGGGCGGCAGCGGCAAAATCCCGTAAGTTCACTACACGAAACCTCAACCTTCAGATCGCAATCCGTCTAAAGAACCAATCTGACCGCCGTTACTCATGGCAGATACCCCAAACACGTCTGGTCTCCAGCCGGAGGTTGGTACTCGCAACCTGGTAATTGGAAGGCCAATACTGCGATTATGGTGACGGTGATTGTGGGGATTACGGCGGGCATGTGGAAGTTGAGTGCGGAGAGAGAGTATAGGACAAGTTTCCCGAGGGAGGGCAGATTTTTCCCAAGCAGATAGTAAGTTGGTTTCAGTTTTGCGATTTGAGGGATGGGTTTCGAATAGTGGAGTGGGGAGGGGCGTGGGGAGAGGGGGAATGGGGAATGGGGAATGAGGGAGGAGGGGTGGAGGGTATACAAAATTCAGGACTGAAAGAGACTAACAAACTTCTAGCTGGAGTAAACAAATCAAAGAGCACGAAGCAGATAAGAACAAGAGTATAACCGATCGTGTGGTAGAGAAGGTTACTGGAAACTAAACCATAGAATGGTGAAGGAATTGTACATATGTTGGGTCCTTATGAAATAAATACGCAACTTCGAGAACGCTGATTGCAATTATGAACATGACAATGGAAGCTCAATGCTATCTGTGACATGCTGGGGAGAGATTGAAGAAGGGACTATAGTTGCGTTCTCAATTATGGCCGCATCTAGTACTTGCGTTGATGGTATGACATCCGCCTTGCTTGTATCAATATCATTCCGCCTAAGCAAATATGCCTGCGGTGAGTACTCAAGGTAGTACAGTGCATATTGTAGGCATTTTATTTGAATTTATACAGCACAAAATATCGTAAAACCTTGTAATGAATTCATGATATTATTCATAGCATAGCGTACACCACAGTTGTCTCACATTGAAAAGCCATGGAGTGTTCATTTATTCGTCTCTCTGAGTGGAGTACTCTTCACTATCTATAGCATGTTATACTTTGCCTCAAGGTGTAGAAGTCGATATCGAAACAGCACTGTCAAATCACTACGTTCAAAAGAACTCACGATTAATTAGTTTGGAGTCGACCTGATATCTACGCTTGAGCGCCAGTTCCCAATACTATAGTATAGTAAACAGGTCAGTCAGTCATGCCCCTAATTTGATGCAAAAATATACAGGTCAAAGTACCATAGATTAATATGCCTCGATTAATCAATAAAAACACCATTGGATGTATATAGAACATACCCAAGGACTTTTTGCGCAAATATCAAACATCCATCTATTCTATCATACATCTATCATATATATTTCCATATTTGACCATTCATTCCCGGTACTAAAAATATCAAGTAAACCCTTAATGTAATCAAGTAGAAGCAGTATGGCGCAGTGGTTCGATAGAATCACTTTCCGTCGTCGCTAATAATAGAGCGACAATCTTATGTACCTCGCCTGGCTGTTTATCACTCACATGCCTCGTATACGATCCTCAATCTATAGATAGTTCTGGCTTGCTTGTCGAGCTGGTGCTTCTAATACGTTTTTTCTTTTTTTTTTTTTTTGAAGAGGAAGGAGAGCGGAGTGTCTTAGCCTGGATATCTCGTCTTAATGATACGATTGCAATGGTTATGCGATGAGTATGATTATAATAAGAATAAGAAATTATGATCTACAAAAGAGTGAATTCACAGACATAATATCCACCGCAAGTTCCCCAACCTATCTATCATACATACGGGATCCTTCAATGAGTCTCTGCTCCAGTTTCCTTTGGCTATATTATCCCGAAGCCAAGAAAAACCCACCAGTAGTTATACTCGTCAAAAGTAAACTGCATGTTGGTCTAAAACCATTCGCTACATCCACTTTATAAGTAAATACTCAGATCACTTCGTGGAATAGTTTCCTCTCATTGTGACTTTATTCAGTGACTTTGGAATCGATAACTTGACAGGATCAAAGCAGAATGGCTAAAGACCAAGCTTCGAGTCCCGTTATTTATCATTTTTGAAGTTCATTGTGGATGAATCAGAACAATCTAGAAGCATTGTCGACACTCATACTATAGCTAATACTCAAAGAAAAAAAGTTAGTCGGGTACATTCGTTGGGAATGAGCTTTTAGTTTATCATTTCGTTGTAAATTTCAAGGTATATAAGAGTATCAAGCAAGCCCAATCTTTTTGATAATATAATATAACCATATTTAGTCAGCAGAACATCGAGAATATGTGCTCGCCGTGTGGCTAATGATGTCTGTTAGTTAGTCTTGACATTTTATCTCCTACTTGGATGAAAATCACGCGGTGGAGAATATTTGAGAAGACAGTACAATAGCTTGATGGTTTGGGCTGTGACAACATGAATGTGTTATCTACTCGACTTGTTGAGTTTTGTTGTCGATTTATGGGGGATGGTTGTTGATACATGTGCTAAATTCTAGACCTATTATTGTTTCATCGAGATCTGGCGCTGACTACGGTATACTCTCGATCACTTGTTGACACCAAGGCATACCTTATCCCTCTACCGCAATACGAAAGCTGTGAGAAATGCAGCTCAAGGGCTAGGGCATTATACACCAATCTGTATTCGTACGTTTATTACCATGAAAGTATTTGTCACGGATAACTTCTCGATATCAATTTCCATTTTGTTTCTATCCACAACACCAATCACTGGCAATCAGTAGAATGCTATATCAGGCTATAGTATATCCTAGGTATATTCGAAGAAGTTTTCCCGCCTCAACTACTCGATAGGATTCGGCCTTCTACTGAGGTCTCGGATGTAGAATCAAGCTTTGGAGGCACAATAGTTTTAGGATTATTGGCCATTGCACGTTAGTATGTAGTGATACAGTAAGTAAGTCACATATTACTCTAGAAATATGTTAAATTTCCCGCTATTCCCGATTCATTTATATGTATTTTTTCTCAAAGCTACACGTCAATTAGATTTACGTAACCTTTAATAATTATCAGAGTAGTTCGGTCGAAATCACGCTAGTAAGTATGAGTATAAATGATATCCCTTGACCTTTTGACATTTCCTTCAACATGTAGTGGAAAGAAAAAGAAAGTATTCACAAATTGTGAGGTATAAGTATCATTACAATGCAAATACAAAGCTCACCTATGATGTAGAGACAAAGGCTTGGTTGGAAACTGCTTCCGTCAAGACGTCGAGTTTGTGTATTTCCGAAACTTGAAAGCTACCATCGTGGGTAATTTACTTGTCATTAACGTTGTGCTATACTCACCGTTGCCAAAACGACTACAATATCGCCATAGACTCTTTTCTTTGCACCAAGTCCCCTCTTCACTGTAGCGAATATCGAGGTTTATAATGACTGATATATCGGCGATCGAACACTTTGAGATGATTCTTAGCTATAGTATAGTACTCAATGGACGAACTCAACATATTGTTGCAATTTTATGTTAGACATGACAGTTGTATCTACCTCCTGTGGATGCCGTTATAGGAGGTTTTTATACCGTACTTTGTCATTTTACTAAGGATTTTGAGGTAGTGCTTTGAAGATAATACTCGAGTATTCTTTTTCGTTACGAGAAATGTATAAGCATGGCACAAGTAAATACCTGAAAACAGGATTGTATGACTGTGTTATATAAACTTCCTGCCTCTTCGTCTCTCCTCGCTTTAATCATAAAAAGTACACTCAATTTCTCCATCATAAATTAGTGGGTGTAGTCGGTTTTTCTTGTGTAGTCTGTATCCTGAGTGGAATTTTTAGTCGAGAATCTATAGAGTTTGATGATAGAAAACAAGAAAACATTACTTTTTAATGTTAATGGATTATAGACTATTATTATCAAGTTATACTTATACTGTCATAAATGGCCATAACATTGTCTTTTGAACTTCTCATCTCATCATAGTTTTCCAACTTTCAAACCCTAGTCAACTAACGAAAGAGAAGAACGAACGTGAATGTACTTCGTGCTAGTCTCCGCCAATTTCAAGACATACGCCGCAGAGATCACAATTCTTCAACCCATAGTCTGCGTAAATCCATCTGCACATCTATATTTATAGTAAAACATCAAAATTATTCACTACATCCATACATATCTCTTCCATAGCCTCCAGTTCTACCGATGATTAACATGGTCTCAAATGCTCTGCTCCACTCTGAAGCTCAAAGAATTGGTTTACCAACTTCTCATTCTTTAAATCCTACTAAGAGTATATATACTCCACCACCCGCTCAATCTTCTTTTCTTTAAATCAGAAACCCATAGGAAACAATCCCATGATGGCAGAATAAGAAACCCATAGGAAGGACAGCCACCACCTCTAGATTTCAGGATCGCCTTGCGTAATCAGTACTAGGAGTACTGTAATACACAGGTCTCCACACTCCACCGCATTGATACATACATACAGGAGGAATGTCAACTATCATTGACCACCGATTCCCAGTTGCTGTCTAGTTGCAAATTCTCGCCTATCACTTTGACTTGTATTGTCAATATATTTCGAACGCATTTATTTCTGTCTTCAGCCCTCGCATCCTAGCTTCCTTACCCACATTCTAGATTTCTACCCAAGTCCCCCAGCGAATTTTTGACTCTCTGATGCATGTCTCTGCCATGTCCTTTACTCTAAGGCTACCAATAGACCATGAATGATTTAAAATGCCGCAAGTAGGGTTATATACGAGTATATACTCGAGTATATATACTTTTTACTAAGTTAATTTATAGGTGTCCCATTTGTTTCGGATAAGAGTATCGGTCATCAATGAAAAGCTCCGTTAGGCATGGAAGTATGCATTACTAGTATATTAGATACTGAAGGTATATGAAGTAATTTTACATATCCCAAACCTCATTAGGAGCTTCAAGTCATATTTAACAAAGAATAGACAAGAGATAGGTCAGGTCAACAAGGAAATCACTAATAAAGATCCACATAATTACCGAATTTTCAATCGACCAAAGGTATATAAGTGCAATATTATGATGTAAAGTTTTTCTGTACAATGTTTCCGATATATTTTATCGCCAAAAACTAAGGCAAATACTAGTATTTGCTGGGTAATTACTGTATTCATCGCTTCCTTTAGGTCGATTGTAAAGATATAACGTTTGCTACGCGTACTTACTTCATTATAGCTACGAGATGAGTTTCATTCGTTGTTAATGCGAGAAGTTATTGGAGCGGTTGCTGCTTCTTGATTATTTCATCACCGCACTTTCACCGTCGTATTCTAGATTCTCATCACAGATTTAGTATTAAATCTCATAGCATTCACTCGACATATCTACAAAAAGTCCTCGGTTTCCCACCTAAATAAATCCCAAACAACGAAATACCCTATGATGTATCAACGCAGCCTGTCACTATTCGAGCCTGCATGATCTTTTACCATGGACGATGGTCGGCATAATAAGTATCCTTATATCGTTATATTAAGCCAGACCATCACAGCGATCTTGATAGACGACTTCATACTCTTGATTCCCATTCCAAGCCCCTTTCAATTCGCTAAGATTCCTGTTCCGCCCTACATGCTACCGAAGATCCACACAATATACTCGAGTACAGAAGAAGCATCTGCAACGGCTAAATCGCTTGATCATCACCTATACATACATTGAAATCACAACATATATTCACAGCCGAGTATAATACAGAGATCTTTTACTTCTTCTATTTACTGTGAATTAATATAACGCTACCTTCCTCACTATTCCAACAACAAAAGCTTCTTAAATTCTCATCTCGTGCACCATTATGATACCCAGTGGGTATACATCTCACCCCTCTCTCCGTGCTCTCCTCCTGAACAGCAAGCGCGGCCGCCTTCGCCTGGATCCTCTTTGTTGATTTCCACTCTGTTCAATTTGCTGAGGTTGTTGAGATTGCTGCTGACCTTCTGGTGGTTGAGATGCCTGATATCCACGCGAAGGTCGCTCATCATCATCATCAAAATCATCCAAGAATCTTCGATATCCTTTCTTCAAAGCAGGTTTCGGACCAACCAACTCACGATCCCCATCCCCACCTCCACCTCCACTCTTTTCATACCCTACATCACTTCCATCACCCGACGCTATTTCCAAAAAACTCGCATAAGCAGGACCCTGCTCACCCTCCAAATTGTACACCCTCTTCTTCACCTCCTGAAAACCTTTCAATTTCCAAGTCATCAGTGGGAACCTGTCCACAAGAGCATCTTCGTATTGTTTGGACATTTCGACGTCTTTTAAAAATTCGTTCATCGCTTCTTTTATGAAGGAATTATCTTTTTGTTGGGAGGGAGTGGCGTTGGTCCAGAGGTCTTTGAATTCTTGGAGTATTTTATCGATGCTTTGGGATGCGGGGTGTGAGGTTGAGGATGAGAAGATGAGGCGCTTGTTGCCTTTGGGGCAAGTGAATGATGGAGCGGACATGATTATACGATAATAATGTGGTGCTAATAAGTGACCTGCCCCTTCGATTTCAACTTCGGTGATAAAGAGAAGAGTATGTAGGTAGGTTTGAAGAAATGGTAGGTTCGCGGTATGTTAATGAAGTAGAAGTAGCTGATGAGTGACCGATAGATGTAGTTGAAATACTTAATAATTTGTTTCGATGGAAAGTTTCTGACGATGATGTGATTAAAAGGCTGCTCGGTGTTGATATTTACATGTCATTGTAAAAGGTAAAGTAGAACAGCAACCAGAAGAGAAAGAAAGCATTCTCCGACCAAATAATACATCAAGCACTACTAGGTATGTATGTATCATTTATAAAATAAACCACTGATCCAATCCAATCCACTCACTCAGATATTTCTTGCTGAGAAACTTCATATTTAGACTCATCATACACATACATCCATCAGGGAATGTACGGACTCACAAACTGAGTTTAAATTAAAGCTGTACGTAACGACATTTCACCACGGTTCTGGTCAGATATTCATCACTGTGCAATATCATTATTGGATTCACATTAGGTCAACCCACGAGTGGGTGTGCAGACTCATAAGCGACATCAACATTACTCGTACATATAACAAAATTTTCACAATGTCTATCTGTGTACTCCAAAACTCGATGAACCCATTCAAAACAACGGTACTATAACATTTGAAGAAATCAAACAAGAGTTGGAATATAGATAAATACTCCAAGTAAGCAAGCGATGTATAAATCCGCGTACCCACTGGTGGTCATCATCTATCGATGAGTCTTAAGCGCCGCTACTATTGAAAATCGAGATATTCGCATGCGTATTGATAGCAACACATTAATCTTGTCTGAATCAATACTGTGTTCATTCAAGTGAGACAAAAATACATAAGACTCGCTCCAGAGAAACTCTTCAGGCGATCTCCCAAGCTAATTTCTTTCAACCGGCCCATTCATCATGACGCAGCGTAGAGATTAGCTTCATGAAAACTTAATAATTAACTCATCTCATGCCTGAAACCAATTCATATATCATGAGAACCATAAACTCCTCGCATACATGTATAAAATCATCGTTCATCCCTTCGTCTGTATCTCCCTCGCACATAAATCAACACTCGTTAATGATCCCCCGAGATTCCACAGTCTGCACTGTCTATACCCCAAATCCCTGTCCCTTTCGACGAGGTCTAGATCTTATAAACCACATCTCCCTCCGTATACATGATATAATTCTTCTCATCCATCGCTTTAAGTGCTGCCACTCCCTCGGCCCTCTCAAAACTACCTCCTGCTCCTCCTCCGATACGTCGATTCACAGCTTCGATGATAGCATTTACATCCGCGCTGTCGTCTTCAAAGAGGGCAGTACTCATCATTTGTCCCAATGTTGTGCGGAAGACAGAAAAACGATTGGGTGTAATACCTGTTGAGACGTTAAGTGCGGCGGTTCCTACGGCAAGTTCCTCTTCTTCGTCTTGTTCCTCGACATCTTGTGATTGAGACTGGGATTGACTTGAAGTACCCCTCAATGCCTCAGAAGCAGGAAGAGAAGATGCGAATGAGGTTTGGGATTGTGTTGGTCCGCGACTTGAAGATGCTCCAACTGGACGAGAGCGTACTGGACTTGCTGTATATAAATCGTCTTCCCCCTCATCAATGTTATTCTGCGCCGCACTTGGACGCGCACCGTTGTTTCTGGAAGAAGAAGCCGCCGAAGCTCTTGTCCTTGCCGTGCCAGGTGTACGAGTTGCCCTCGAAGATGGGGCGCGAGAAGTGGGAGCAGGCGAATCATCATCATCTGACGATGAACTCTCGTTTCCTGAAGACTCGTCTTCAAGAGGTCTAGTCTTTCTCCTCTTGTTTTTCTTCTCATCTTCAAGCACCTCCTTGAAAAGCGCAAATCTCAAGATACTCTCAGCAGCCAGTGCATCTACCTCCTCAACCCTATTACTCAATCTAGATTTCGCATGCGCAGTACTCAAACGAATCATGGTTTCCAGTGTTCTCACTGTCATTGCATTTGTCTTTCGTTGATTTCCTTGCATATCGTCGTTTCTTAGTGCTACATATATCTCGCTAATCCTGTCACTAGCTTCTTGGGTCAAAACTGGCTTTATTCGAGTTTTGGCGTATTGAATGTATTTCTTCATGAAAGGGATACTCAAGACTTCGACTCTGCGATGAGCGCCGCGGCCAGTGGTCACAGTTACACCGGCGTGTAACATTTCGTTAAACTTTTCGTAGACATGTGTTACTTGGTTGGCGTCTGCTTCTTGTTCAACGCCTACCCCAAGGGTTTGATGAGCTTGTTCACGGACGGGGGCTCCTTCTTCGGTTTGCGGGTCACGGTATCGGTGCATTCTTAACACGTGTTCGGAAATTTGTCGATCGCGGAAATCATCAATGTCGTCTGTCACAATGAATAGTAAATCGAAACGAGAAAGGAGAGAATCAGGGAGTGCGATATTCTTGTGGGGGTCTTTGTGGGTGTCGTATTGACCGAAGATAGGATTAGCGGCTGCGATGACGGAACAGCGAGCGTTGAGGGAGGTATGTATACCGGCTTTGGCGATTGTGACAGTTTGTTGTTCCATGACTTCGTGAATGGCTACTCTGTCTATGTCGGACATCTTGTCGAATTCATCGATACATACCACTCCACGATCAGCTAAAACCATGGCACCTGCTTCGAGACGACGTTCGCCAGTTTCTTTATCAGATGTAACAGCGGCTGTGAGACCAACACCAGAAGATCCTCGACCTGTTGTTGCGATCGCGAGAGGAGCGGTATTGAGGACAAAACGGAGAACTTGAGATTTGGCGGTAGAGGGGTCACCAACCATGAGAATATTGATATCTCCTCTCAAATGTGTTCCATTCTCAAGGTTCTTTTCCAATCCACCTAATAGCAAGAGAAGAATAGCTTTCTTAATATGTTCGTGTCCGTAAATACTTGGCGCCAAAGACTGAGAGAGAAGGTTGAAGAGATTCTTCTTCTTTGCAATCTTGTTAATGTTTCGAATATCCGTATCAGTAATGGTATGTGTCGCAATTCCTCCTCCAGATTTGGACGATAAAAGAACCACATTATTAGCCAAAACCACTGTTTTGAAAAGCGCACTGCTATGCCCCGCGTTTCTATTTCCCAAACTCCTGTATATTCCCACAAGTTGTACTCGATCACCAGGCTTAACTTTGTCAACCAAATCATCATCCAAAATAACATCCACACCTCTTGGAAGTTGACCTGCTGGTGCTCTTTCCGGCATTTCTTGAATAGATATCGTTTGATGATCTCTGTATGTGCAATAGCCATATTCCGTCACCAGTGGGTTTCCCTGCTCATCTTCCTGCGGATAAACACTCGATGTACTTGCTCCACTCGCAGCCATTGTTTGATCCTTGTATTCCCGGAAATGGAATATCTTCTTCTTCTCATTATAGTGCACACTTTTGACCACCTTCGGCCTCACTAAAGAACATCTCGTAACAATCCCTTCCAAACTAACCATTCTATTCAAATGTGTACTCGACAGTGTCCTAGGATTACATGCAAATTGACCAAAACTTCCGGAGAAAGCACAATAGTACATAGTATCCTCAGAAGATTGTTGAGCATTGCTAGTTGGAAGTGTTTGTACGATTTGAAATAATGCACGGTCGAATGCTTGGGCGAAATCAAATGGTTGTTCGAGAAGGCCATTTGCCAATTCTGGATTATGTGCGCGGACTTCATCGATACTGACAATTAGACGTCGTTGGTGTTTTTGAAGCATGAGAATAATTTCGGATCGATAGGTTCTTGCAGATCCATCAACTATAGTTTCCTAGATTAGTGCTTGGAGGTAATTAGAGGAGATAGCAAGGGGAAAATACGTGGATCAAGGAATTCTTGGGCAGACCGCACACGATCGGCGACAGCCTCATCTCTTAATTGTGTGCCGTCCATTGCAGAGAGTAGGTAGATTTTAATATCCTTAAATGTTTTGTTGTAATCAAACACAAAAATATGGTGGTTTGTTGTTGATTTCAAAGAGGGGCAGCGGTATAGGGTTGCCGTGGTGTTGATGAATTATCTTAACTCGCGAAATTTCATGCAAAAGGAGAAGTCGCGTCGAAACGCGATTAGGGCGCGTAAAGTGGTTTCGGTTGACACGTGATCTAGATAATTCTGTTTCTTCCTCGCATCAACAACTTTGGCACCTCATTGATGCGACTCGATACAATAAGAGTATTTTGCAGTTCACTTTGTCTACATACCACACAGAAGTTCTCTGTGTTTGTATTTTCAGATAATAGCCACATCTTGAATCAAACTTCCGATTGTATACAGTTATACTCAAAGAAGAATCGAACCTCCTATGCAAGTCCGGATATGTGTCTGACCCACGCAATCGATGGACTCAGCCGTGGACATTACTTCAACATATTTGTTACGCTCTAATTCCTCATACCACATCTGGATGACATTTACTGTGTATTTCACTGCAGTCTCTGTTTTCGTTTTTCGTTGACTTGACATTCCACATACAAATGTCCTACCTTGTATTTTCAAGACGATCGTGTTAGTCAACTCGATACATTTTATCCATAGCCTCATCTTACCTTTCAGGTCTCACTGCACCTCTTTGTACCGAGTCTGTCACTTCCATTTCAATTCTTCCCGTTACTTTCGCTCTTATTACAAGCCAAGTCGGCCATGACTATGCTGAGAGACAGCATCCAAGATCTTGATGATTTTGTCACCTACCTTTCTTTATTTTTCGGTCATTTGAACATTGACAAGATAGTAATCCCACATTTATTTGACGTGGATATTGCATCCCTAATATATGTTAGTGGGACCCCATGAAGTATATGGAGTTGATGAATCTTTTTCATTTCCCACGAGATGGTTTCGACATACTTAACGTCATCCTATTATTTCCGTAAGCCTTTTTAGCATTTTGGTGAATTGTTTGCGGTGATATTGGCCGGTGATTCTCGAGCACGAAAAAGATTTCCAAATTGGTGAGCGCCTCAAACTTCTGACATCTTTGAAAATTTCCTGTTATTATATGATTCTTTTATTACTATTTCATATTGAAATTCAAGGTAGAATATGAGGCAGAATGTCAGAAGATCATTAATTCATAGAGAATAATCCATTTCTTTTGCTACACACGCGACTGTAACAACAGTAAAGCTCAATATGTGTATGCTTTAAGACTCATCTATAGATAATATTATCACTTGTCATATGATTCCGAATATAGTATGTGGCAAAAAAACATTATACTCAATGAGTATGGGTGGTTTATTTATTCTCTCAATGACACATACGGTACAATAATGGTTAATAAAAACAGAGCATTGCTCCTGTCCTTTGCTTTTCTACTTTCTCTTTACATATCAACATACAACATATCAACATACAACATATCAAAACATCAAGACAACAAGACATCAAGACATCAACATCAACATCAACATCAACATCAACATCAACATCAACATCAACATCAACATCAACATCAACATCAAAAACACCTCCCAAACAAGTCATCGCAATACTCCGAACCTTCTCCTCTTCTCTCATCAAAACAAAAACACAAGAACTCAAAACACCTCATCCATATCCACATCCACATCCGTCTATCAACCCCCCAACCAAGAAAACCCAGTATTACGCACATCTATCTACCTATCTATTCATCCATCAACGACAGCCAGTTCACTACTACCACCATATCACACGCGTTGACAGAGGCTCTCCACTTGAAAATTACCGCTTCGTCACTTCATCACCGAAGTCTCAATATTACCCACCCACCAACCACCACCGACACCTACGTGCAAAGACAACATCATGGCCGAAAACCAGAACCCAACCGCTTCCTCCTCCACCTCTCCCCCACAACTTTCTTTCGACAAGGAAATCTCAGCACGCATCGACGAGATCGACACAGCCTTACAGGAGATCGAAGCAGAATTGGATAAAATCCCCGACTCCACCGAAAGAATGCTAGGACATGTCAGGTCTTCACTTTTGAGATCAACGCACATGTTTAGTGCTATTTTATTGGACTATGCGAAGATGGATTCAGATAACCGGTCGAAGTGCCACAAATCAACTTTCGAGATCGAAAGGCTTCATTCTTTAGTCAAAGACCGTTTCGCTGAAGTGAACAGATTTCGGGTGTAAATTTCAGAGAGTGTGTAGTATTAGATTGCCAGTGCGTAAAGTGTAGGCATAGACGGGAAATGAGAGCAGACTAGCCCGGCTGGAATGAACAAAGTGATATCATCATATGGGTATATATAATATTGCATTATATTATCTACTGAGAGATATCGGATATAATATTACATCACACATAGGTATTTAGGGAATGAAATAAGAAGCCTGATTTTAATTACAATTGATGCTTTGGATCGATATTCTTATATATACTCGTATCTCTCTCTGTGTAGACCAATCATATAAGTTCTTTTATATTTTTCCGTCCTCATCTTCTTTTTAGCACCCGACCCGGCTTTTTAAAGTCATTTTGTCATCCCCCCCACTCCCCCCCCTCCCAAAAAAAAGTCTTAACTAAAACCTTTTCCTTCCGTCATCTTCACGACATCTCTTGCTATTGCCTACCGCCTCCTACCAAGAACTTGGAATAACCCCCTCAAAAACCACCCGATTATCTACCGAGAAGGTGGCTCCGAAGGTGCCACACTTACCCTTGCCAGGAATTCCCTCAGTCTCTCTTTAACTACTACTCCATTCCAAGTTTCTTCTCTTCTATCTCCCCCTCTTTCTCTCAATTCCGGTACCCCCACCTGTTCGATCGCAAAACTAGCCGCTACAGCCCCCCAGCAACTAGCTTCTACGATACCCCTCCCCCTCGCCAACGCAATTGCTAGACCACCCAAAAAAGCATTACCGCCTCCCGTCGGATCTACGACTTTCCTATTCCCATTCTCATTCAAATTCTCATCTTTGAACTCGTCCTCCCCTGGCTCCCCTCCCTGATGAAACGCCGGAATCCATTTTTCGATTCCCGGATCTACTGCTGGGTAATCATTTCTTTCAAATTCTATTTCCCCCGAATCGCTCAGCAGTCCTGCGAATAAATCTTCCATGTTCATATCTAGAGTTAATCCACCTCTCGATCTATTTGCTGGACGTTTACGTCGACTTTTGCTTGCGCGTCTACTCCTTCCGCCGTTTTTGGCTACGTAACATCCTAGTGCTCCGCAACGGACGACGATTCCATAGGATTGGAGGGGCATGGATGCGAGTAATTGTTCGCAGGATCTTTCTACGGCTTCGGTGGAGATTTCTCCTGAAGGAGTGAGGCCTAGATCTTGGTCGCCCATGAAACCGGCTAGTTCAGAGTGGTTTGGAGAGAGGACGTCGATGTATGGGAGGACGTTGGTACAGTTTAGGAGTTGGGTTGGGGTGCAGAGATCGGGGACGGGTTCCCAGATAAATAGAGGTTTGGGTGCGTGAGGGGAGTGGGATTTGCGGAGAGAGAGAATGCGGGTTATGAGATCTATGCAGCGAGTTGGAGAACAAATGAGATGAAATGATTTTGCGAATAAAAGGGGTGGATGAGCAGCTAAGGTTGTTTCATCGAGACGCAGTTTTGGAGTAGTGTATTTGAAACTGCGCATTTCGTTGGAGTCATAGCCGTTCCAACCGCGAGTGGTGAGACGGGTGAGGTCGGTACGGGTTAGGCAGGAGGTTTGCCATGTGGTAATTTGGTGGGAGATTGAGGGGGGAAAGTCGGATCCTTTGTCGACTATCCAGGAGATAGATTGGGAGAGTGGTGGTGGAGAAAAAAGACGAGCTCCTAGGGCGGAATAGGAACCGGCGCCTCCAAGAACATCGTATACTGAGGGGGTTGGTGGGAGGTAATGTATTTCATCTGAATGTGAATGTTAATATGTGTATCAAAATCGAATTGAAGTATGTACATATCATTGGATACATTGAAAAGAAGTGAGGAGTATGGTCATGTTAACAGATAGCGGTATATCATCCTTGATCATGGAAGAGGACACCGGAGAAAACCGGACAAAAATTCATGATCCCCATTTTTGTAAATCAGTTTTTGAAGATATATATCATCTCAAAAAGATTCTACTACTATCATCTCATGAGAAAGATTCATAACTTCATGATTCACTCCAGAACTTATATGTGGTGGTTAACCTCTAAATCTGTGAGACCAATGCCAATGTATGTACCTCATGCATGAACAACATGAACATCTCAACCGTTTCACAAATTTTGCCAACATTTATGATTTCAAGTAGGAATTCCCATGAATTTCACCTCAATATCATTAGATATATCTTGGCATCAAAAATTGATATTCATGTATTGAACAAATGTGACATATAATCCATATATAACATCTCAAGATAGTCATTTCTCTGAGACTTCTCAGGTGCTTCTTATCCATCCATCTCCTAAATTAACTGTACGTACACAAGAAATAATACACAAATACATACCAATTATAAACATTCCAAGAGTACAAAAGTCAATTTCTTGATCAAGGGATATTTGATCATCTTCATCCATATTTAAAGATAGTATTTGAAATTTATAGAAGAAAATGTATAGATTTTAAAGAAGGTTGAGAGATGAATGAGGAGTTGAAGTAAATATAAGGCTGAGAAATGGGTTTCCAAATGTTGATGCAAGCCAACAGCCCACCAGGTGTCACAACACAAAGGGTTAGTGGCAGCCTTGTAGTCTTGCAGCCTCGTACTACTTGATTAGGTAATCACTGATAGAACATCCAATTTTACCAATAAAGGGGAAAGCTCATGTGAGGCTAGGCAGTCCAATTCAGGAGCTTGGTCGGTCATAGCTGGTCTGGGGATAAATCATTCGAACATATTCAACTCCTCCTACTCCTCCTACTCCTCCTACTCCTCCTACTCCTCCACTCCTCCACTCCTCCACTGCTACCTCCTTTCTCCTCTTCAACCTCAATATCTCTCTATTATTTGCTTCATTGTGTAAGAGCTTCTTGTTGTCGCTCAATACATATATTGCAATTTACTTGAGTATTTGAGTAATTTGAATAATTTGGATACCATTTACTTCCTCCTCCTCCCTTGCATTACTCCTATCCAAACACATTCGATCTTTCCTTCTCAGTTCAATATGGCTACAAACAATATGCATAACTTAACTACTCTCATAAAAAGGTAATAATACTTCCATATTTCTGGCTTCTTTATACCAATCATTCAACAATCCATCCCCCAATATCAAACTCAAACGATTCTATCACTCTTACTCTCACTCTCAATCGAGAACAAGAAACAGGAAGAAGACCAAATCATGTCGGAAATAGATCCAACAATAACCAAATATGAACTAACAATCATGATTTCAAGGCTCGAAGCTGCTACATCAAGATTGGAAGATATTGCTTCATCTACAGTTCCACCACCAATCGATACCCCAAAAACAACTGGTTCTCCAACTCAACAAGCTACCGCAGATCCTTCACTACCACATATTGCTGTGCAAGCTTCAGCCATTAAGAAAGTTGTCGAAGAACATGTTCCAGAAACCGTCGTAGAATTCGATAGCTTCATTCAAGGAGCTGTTAAGAAATATGTCAATCTTAGTGATGAAATTGGAGGAGTTGTCGCTGAACAGGTTGGTGTTTTAATAAATGAAGGAACCAAAGGTAGTAGCTAATTGTATACATCATAGGCATCTAGTGTATTGAAGGCATATGTCGGACAACGAAGATATATCTTGATTACTACGAAATCGAAGAAACCTAGCATGAAAGATCAACCATATCAAAATCTCATCAAACCTCTTCAGGACTCATTTACTGCCGTTGATGATATTCGAAAGTCCAATCGTGCATCACCATACTTCAATCATCTCAGTGCTGTTTCGGAAAGTATTGGTGTACTTGCTTGGGTTACGATGGAAACCAAAGGACACAAACATGTTGATGAATCATTGGGATCGGCGCAATACTATGGTAATAGAGTTTTGAAGGAATTCAAGGAGAAGTAAATCATTTCTCTTGAGATACCAATGACTATCACTAATGTCAATTTACAGAGACCCAAAACAAGTCGAATGGATTCAAGCTTTTTATCAAATCTTCAGAGACCTCAGCGAATATGTGAAGGAAAACTTTCCAAATGGTATCCCATGGAATCCCAAGGGCTTAGATTTGGAAGATGCATCCAAGGATGTAGATCAAAAGGCTCCATCCCCTCTTGCACCTCATCCAAAAGCTGCCACAGGAGGAGCTGCTGCACCACCACCGCCACCTCCTCCTCCTCCACCACCTCCTCCGCCAGTTTTTGACGCCATTCCATCAAAACCAGCGCCAAATCAAGCAGATGCAGGAGCTGGATTAGGAGCTGTTTTCTCGGAATTGAATAAGGGATCAGATGTTACCAAAGGATTGCGCAAAGTTAATGCTGAACAAATGACACATAAGAATCCTTCTTTGAGAGCAAGTGCTACGGTTCCAACAAGAAGTGATAGTCAAACTAGTATTAATTCGATTCATGCAAAGAGTCCTGCTCCGGGTAAGAAACCTAAGCCAGAGAGTATGAGAACCAAGAAACCTCCTGTGAAGAAGTTGGAGGGTAACAAGTGGTTTATTGTAAGTCATTCACCTTTGATAAATGGTAGGGTATATATTAATATTCGAAAAGGAAAACTACGAAAATGAATCCGCTCCAATTGAAATTGAAGCATCAATCTCCCACTCCATCCTCATTTCTCGCTGCTCCAAAACCACAATCATGATCAAAGGCAAAGCAAATGCAATCTCAATCGACAACAGTCCTCGACTTTCCCTCATTGTCGAATCCCTAGTTTCATCTATCGATGTTATCAAAGCACCAAACTTCGCATTACAAGTATTGGGCGTTCTCCCAACTGTTTTATTGGATCAAGTTGATGGAGCGCAAATTTATCTTGGGAAGGAAAGTTTGAATACGGAGGTTTTCACGAGTAAATGTAGTAGTGTTAATGTGTTATTGCCGGATTTGGAAAGTGAAGAGGGTGAGGGTGATTATAAGGAGGTACCTTTGCCTGAACAGTTGAGGACGTGGATTGAGAATGGGAAGGTTAAGACGGAGATTGTGGAACATTCTGGTTAGATGGGATGGGATGGGATGTGGTGTTAGTGAGTAAGGTAGGGCAAGTGAGGATGGGCGTGGTGATGGGCATGGTGATGTGATGGTGATGATGTAATATAGGGAGGGTATGAAATGGGGTGGGATGGACTGGACTGGAACTGATGGATGGATGGATGGATGAAAGAAGTGTTATATTATCGTATATTAGTTGAAGTGTCAGGTAGGCAGTCTCAAAATCGAATGTAAGTAAGTAGGTACGCTTAATGCCTATCTATCTAATAGATTTTAGAAGAAACGCTCCGTTGTTATACTAGTTTTTGAACAAGTTGTATTGTATTGATTGATTGATTGATTGATTG
>KI628840.1:0-33241 GCA_000503235.1 Sclerotinia borealis F-4128
CCACGTTACAGGTATTGGGAGCCATAAGGGCTAGGCCAAAAAGGGTGAAAGAGTCCTAGGCGTAAGATGCCTAGGTCTAGAGCTATAGAGCTAGGGCTCTAAGCTGTGAAAGGAAGATCCAAAAGAGCCGTTATATCATACTATGTATGTAGTATGAGCCAGTGGGCGGAAGAGAACCGTCTGTTCCGTTACATTATAGAATAATATTGCTAGAGTATAAGCTAGTACAATAGATTTCTTCAAATCTCTATAAATGAATTAGCTACTAATCTAACTACTATATATTTCTATTACTAGTCCCAATATATAAGCCGAGATATATTACTTATTTATTTTTTCTTTCTTTCTAAAAAGTTAAAGAATTAAATAAAAAATATATTACTTAGACTATAACTAGATTATATAATATCACTTGAAGTAAATAAATCTCTTAAATAATTATAATAAAAGCCAAGTAAATAGTCTAGATTTCTTTTAATATTTTTATTTCCTATTTTCGTTTACTCTAATTTGATATAGCTAATAGTTAATTAGTTTGATTAATATAATATAATTTAGTTTATATACTCGAGTAGTTTCAATCGATAATTACGCTAGATACTCAATTCATCTACACTACTGAGTAATTAAGTACAAGCTACACTGCTCTAATCCAATAAATCTACCTTTTCCTCCATCCAACATCCAATATCTTATACAGTTATCATAAATCTCTCCTCTACTCAAGTATTTCCTCGGGATCTTCCATATCCAACAGGGATACCGGTACCTTTCACTAACAGTCATCAATTAACTAACTCCCTAGAAATAGAAATACCAGTACGAGAATATATTGCGCTTTTTATTCGTAGTAAATAGCATCCTTAATACAGATATTGCTATTGCATCAAGTATCAAACATATCGTACGAGTATAGTATCCAACAATAAATGCTCAAATATATCCATGGTTCATTCAAAACCCCCACTGCCTGCCTGCACGCAAGAAATATATCAGCGTGATTAGTTAGTTACCACTACCCACTACTAATCACTCATATCTAGCATCAACTCGGGGTACCAACATTTAGTTATGGCTAAATTATGCTACAATTCGTTGACGAATACTTCAACAACCAAACACATAAAGGATCCAGGGATAAGATAGTTAATTTCCACCTAGTCCGGGTCAGTTACAATCCCTCCTCTCATAAAGATTGTATTACATGAAATCATTGCCGTCCCCATACTCACAACCTTGCACCCCTCCTCCCCCATCCGAGTTATCCGTCCTTCCAAGCACCCCCCAGCAACCCTAGCCCTAGCATCACTCACATCACCCGCATCTACAACCCATACCCATACCCATACTCGATACTCCATACCCATAATCCTACCCGGCCCTAAATCTAACTTTTAAACTTTTCACGGGGAAACCATTCCCTAGTTTCCGGATCTAGGTAGGTTCTTGTTTGATCCTTTATCTAGTATTGTGACATAACCCTGTACTCGTAATATATATCGTTAGAGAAATATGGATCTATACAGCCTTACAAGTAAGTTACTATCCATAAATTAAACTTATCATATCTAATGATTCCTTACCCTCGTACGAGTATTCAAAATCCTGTATACCGAAGTATTGCACAAAGTTTCGGTATATCGCCCCAGTATCGCCTAATTATTCCCGATTATTCCCTATAGCGTGACACTCTGCCTATTCCCTACCCATCGTAGCAATTCATTTATCCAACACAATTTAACCCAACCTAATCCCTACTCCAAGTATCCAGTACCTCCATCCATCCAACATCACACCACATCAAACCACATCATACTCCGCTTAACCACCATCCACCATCTAACCATCCAACCATCCAAACATCTAGTTCAACCAACAAATCCAACACCTCCAAAATCCTGATTCTGATCCTAACATGCAAACACTCCAAACATACATCCTCAATTCATAATCACTGAGTCTTGAACCCAACTTATCTTATATCCCTTTCACCACTCCCCTTATATCTCAAACCTCTTATTCAACTCAAGTAATATGTTATGTTATCCTCTATTAACCCATACCTATACTCATATCTATCTAATGCCCATACCCACATCCTTCACTCTCTCATCTCTCCATCCCTCCATCCCTCCATCCCCTCATCCCCTCATCCCCTCGTACCAGCAGCAGCACCAACACCATCTGTAGAAACAAAACAAACAACCCCCTCTTAAACATCATTATCATTATCATATTATATCATATCCTATCAAATCATAACACATCATATCACACCAAACCAAACCAAACCAAACCAAACCACATATAACAAGTGGAATTGGGAATAAATGGAGCTTTTCTTTTCACTTATCACTTATTTTGATGAGATGGGATGAGACGAAAGACTAATCACATGATTTGATCTGATCTGATCTGATTTGATTTGATTTGATTTGATACCCCCCAAAAGTCCCGCAACAAAATACTCACTACACATGGTAAAAATTCCTTGAAACATATAAACACACAAAACTACTCCCAATGCCGGCATCATTATCATGATAAATTTTGCTCCCCTCAATTCCATACTCCATTTACTATGAACCCATTCACTCTTAACTACTCCTCTTCCTTCCCCAACCACCGTACCCGCCAACCCCTCCCCCCCCTTTACTACCCATGCCCAACCCATCATCTTCCGGTGTCCACTCTTCGGGTTGAAAATTTGGATTATTGTAATGCGCTGTATTGTAATGACTATTTTTAAACGTGCTAGTCTGAAAACTAGGCACAGGACCTTCCTGTAAATCGGCTGCTACAGCCCATTCGTATTTACTTGGACGAAAACTTGGTGCTGGTATACCTAATAAAATTGGAGATGGGAGAGCATGAGGATGAGGTCGAGGGAGAGTATGGATAGGTAGGGAGGTTTGAGTGTTTTGAAACGGGTGCGGAGAGGTAAGAATTGGGGTGGGGGTGTTGATTGAAGTAAACGTCGAGTGGGTGGGAATGCTAGAGGCTGAGGTGGCGGATTGTGGTGTTGAGACTGAGTTCCCGGTAGGTGACATGGGTGAGATGGCTGTAGAGATGGTTGGAGGAGCAAAGGATTGAGACATCGGAGATTGATATTGGGAACCGAAATTTGAATATGGTGAAGCAATACTGACACCCGGTATGCTGAGAAGGAGATCCATATTCTGAAATGAATTCATAGGAGCAGTTTGTTGGATCGAATGTTGATGGGAAAAGTTCGTAGCTCGGTTGACTTGGATGTTTGAACTCATCCCAATGCCCTGCCGTAAAAGATCTTTGTACAAGATATCGTAGTGACTAGGCCTGTAAAGGAGATATATGATAGGACCTCCTGGGTTCGTAGGCTGACCATTCGAATCCTCGGCTTGGAACATGTGACTGTTGACTTGTGTTCCTTCACTGCGGTCGAGATAGACGATCTCTACGGCAAACCCCGTGGGTTTCAGTAGAACATCGATGAGTAAAGCCATACCAAGATGATCTATTTCTTGATTGGGCGGCTCCAACCAATCTTTACTATACTGATCGACTCCACCACCGTCTGGTATGAAGTCTTGGTAGTTTTGAGAATTCGCTCTAAGCCATGAGCTTGCCAGTAATCGAAAATGGTACACGATAGCGTTTGAGCTTTCCGAGTTATTGAACCTATCCAAGACGAGAGATTCAGCAGCTTGTATGGAAGTATCCATTAGATCCGCCATATCCCTCAAAAGAGTAGTAGTTTCCTCTACCATATCCTCAAAGAGCCATGCATCGAATCCCCCAGCCGTTATGAGCAAATTGTTCAACGACATCATCCTCGCTAGCTCTTCCTCTACCTGACCCTTGTTCCCGATCCTCAGCAAAGTTTCGAAATAGGAAAATCCCGCCGCTACACCAGACAAATCAGCTTACATTCATACATACCAATATCCATTCATTGATGATTGAATATCATATCATAGTCGTGTGCACGGGTATCATCAAGCACCAAGCTTAAGAAAGAGACTTACCCCGCCATCCACAATTTCCATCGCCAAGAATTGGTCGATAATGAGAATATTTCTGCGGTAATGCCTATCTCCAATTGTTAGTTATTGAATAGTTTGAATAAGTGACCATATTCTGCAATGAAATTCAATTACTTACAGAAGTCTTCGATACATATATTGGATCAGCTTTCGAATATTCTACAGCTATCGCCAAACTGCTCTTCTTTTCCCCCACTAACGGGCCCTACCGCATTTGTCAGTTTACCGGCGTCCGATAGCTCTTTTGAAGCTCCTGAAACTTTTGAAAGCTTCTCAAGTTGATGTAAAAGGTAAAGAAAGGTATTAATCATACCTCTAGAGCCGGTTGAAACTCTCTAGCAAGAGCTTCCTGAGCGTCCATATCATTAACTCCATTATTCTCCATTTTGTATTGTTGCTGATTATGATGTGCGAATGATTGTGGTAACGAAGAGGAGTTGGTGTTGGTGTTGTGGGGTATATTGTTAAAAATTGGTTGCTGCTGTGGATGTGGATGCCGCTGTTGAAATTGTTGCAGGGTATTTCCTAGTCCACGTCCCGTTGCTGTACCTTGTCCCGATTGAGTTGCAACAACAAGTGAAGTAAGATTATCCAAGATTGTTGCAGTTATTGGTGTTGCGTGTGCCGAAGATGAACATTGAGGTAAAATATTCGAACGTTGCTGTTGCTGTTGTGCGTGAGATTGTGATTGTGATTGTGATTGTGATTGTGATTGTGATTGTGATTGTGAATGGGAATGAGAATGAGAGTGAGGATGTTGATGTTGATGCTGATGATGATGATGTGGTTGTTGTGAGTTTGAGATTGAATTTTGATTATGATTGAGGTTGTGGTTGCAATTGTGATGAAAATTGTTGAAGTTCAGAAGTGGTGGTGGAGGTTGCGATTGTGGTTGTGGAGATATATTAAATCCATATGAAGAGAAGGATGAATATGGTGTGGGTTGTGGTTGGAACATCATCTTCTTTGCTTTCCTTCAATCTTTGCTTGAAACTGTTTCTCTCTCTCTCTCTCTCTCTCTCTTCCTTCTCTCTTGACTCTTTTACTTCTTACTTATTCGTCTTTCTTTTTCTCTTCCTTTTTCAAAGATTAAAGATCAAATAAATTCCTTGGTCTGAATTGAATTTAATTGAATTGTTTCTTCCCCTTTGTTGTTCTCTCTTTTCTCCTCACCACGATAAATTGATATATGGTAGAGAAGAAGTTGATCAGCAAAAAAAAAAAAAAAAAAAGCAACGAATAACGAGTAACGATTGCAAGAAGAAGCTTGATAAAAAGCTAGCTGCAAAGACAGAGATCAGACTGGCTTAATGATAATAATTTTATGATTGACAAGAAAGAGTAGAAGGCGGAATGTAACAATAGAGACACAGAGGAGCGATGGGATATTTGAGAAGACTTTTAAAGCAGTTTAAATTGATCGATATCGAATTTGATTTGATATAGGTACTCGAGTAGCGTTATAGCGTTGCCGTAGATTGGTGCAGCAGGTTGGATAAAGATTTTGCTTAGTAGGGAGGTGGTATAGGTGGTTGCAGGTGGTGTATGAAAAATGTATTGCAGTATGAATGTCTGTCTGTCTTGCTTGGATGCTTTTTCGTGGCTTTCTGGGCGCAATGGACTTCGTCTATTGGAGTCTCTGGGGAATTTGTGCTTTATGTGCTTTGATTTCGTGCTACTCACACCAGAACACAATTGGATCATGGATTTCGTCTCGTCCAAGGCCGTATGGGAAGGGAAGGGGAACTGAAGTAACGTAAAGTTTTAAAAAGTATGTACCGAGTACAGTACGTACGGTATGGGTACGAAATATATGTACCGGGTACTCAAAAAGTAACAAGGGGTTGGAGAGAATGTACGGAGTCAAAATGTAATGTATTGTTATGGGGAGAGTGACAGGGTATTGTAGTCAGATCCAGAATATGGATTTGTATTTGGATTTGAAGGAAGTTGTAGATGGATGTGCCGAGCAAGGAAGGACAAGAGGACAAGGACAATGAAGGGGTATTCGAGTATATGTAGCGAGCGAGGGTAGACAAAGTTGGATGGATGTGAGTGAGCGAGTGAGTGGGCCAGTCCAGACCAGTGAGTGAGTGAGTAAGTGAGTGAGAGAAGTGGAGAGTGGATTGATAGGATTGATTGATTGATTTATTTGCCGTATTTTTATATCGATATGAGTTCCTCTTTTTTTTTCACAACCGTTCCAATTGTCTATCGTCTTCTTCAATTTCTTTGTCTTCTTCCCTCTTCTTCTTTTATGCGAGAATGAGAAACCTTACTCAGAAACTCAGTGTAAATTATCGAGGGAATAGAGAGCATGTACTCCAATGATGGTAGCTCTTTCAAACCTTTTTTTTTATCTTCCGTTTCTTACTCGTTCATATGTGTTCAGTTCGTTTTCGATTGCCTTGCCTTGCCTTGTCTTGTCTTGTCTTCTTTCTCTTTCGTTCGCCCGGTCGGTGATGATGGGTTGGGTTATGCATATACCGGTAACCTTACAGCAAATCCAGTAAGTACAAGGGCCCCGCTCAAAACCGTTCGTTCATTCGGGCTTTACTTTCGTATCATGTATGTATGTTCCCCGTTGGCGTTGGCGTTGGATCCCCCGATAAAAATATCTGAGTGTAAGAAATATGCAAAATATATGTAGAGTAATATGTAATATCTCGCTTCTTCTCTCGTCAAGACCTTTTCAGATTCAGCCAAAAGTCTACTTCTTTTAACGATAATTCCTAATGAAACAACATATACAAGAAAATTGTCGGAGGGGAGAAATTTGAATATGGAGATGATTATTCCGTGCTTCATTCCTCTTCTAATTTAACCTTTGTAGATGTCATTGTGATTTTGAGGCGTTATTGATATTGTACTGACTGGCCTTGGGCGTGATCTCATCAATGTAGCCTGATGTATGGCTATGTATGATACTTGTATGGCAATGTTCGATTCGATATCGTACTGTAATGTATGTAACGGATGCTAACTGCCCCACCTTTCCTTCCTGCGAATGCCCGATGAAATTATTCTTCTTCCGTCGGTCGTGGAGCTGCAACTGGGCAGGTTCTCTTACATGCTCGGCTGGTAATTACAAATTACATAACAATACATACTGGTTGGTATTATTGTTCAGAGGAGTCTATCATTATCGAATGTATTCTTCTCATGCATGTCAGTCAGTATACGTGCGTGCTTCAAACTCCAGAACTCCAGAATGCTTTTTAACGCTTTGACATGGAAGTGGTATATATTTGTATGCAATAACTATGTACAAGTCTGGCCATAATAAACACGAATTGCCTCAGAAGTAGGGAAACTTTAAGGATGATCCAATGTACTAGATTGCTTGGTCGCCTGTGCAGACGTTCGACTTTCTCCGCGGCTGCATGAACTTCACACCAATATACCCATAGACACGGCCACTCTATACCGAAGCTTGACCTCCTATGTATCAAGATCTTCACGTAATGTATATGTCTGCATGAATCGCCACAATTTCCACCTTCTAATGGTTACTGTTTCATTTCAGTTCCCTGGTTCGGAGGTATATTTTCATGTATTACTTCCATCCTTGTCTTTCTTCCAGACCGACCGATATCTTACTCACGATATATAGTTCTGTGCTCATCACTCCTCCCGCGCGCTAACAGCGTTTATTTCCCCATAATTGGACCCTTCCCTGATCTAGCTTTATGGCGTTCGATATATCATACCACCCTTGCCTGCTGACACTTAATACGACGTCACGAATTCTCCTTCTTCATTATTGGCCATTTCATTGGTTATTCTCCGTCTTGGCATCTCGATATCGGAACTGTTGGTTGGCAACTTACGAAAACCATCCACCGCATCTCACTTAGGTTTACGGAATGAAAGAAACGGAGAGAGAGGGATCGAGAAAATGAAGGATGCCGTAGAATACAATTGTGGAGAGGATAGAAGGATAAAGGGAAAAAACTATCAAGAAAAGGAGTTCCTTGTGGAAGCCGAAAGGAAGACAACACGGGTAGATGCGTAACCCTTCCGCAATGAGGGGAAAGTTTAGGTTTCACACACGGGAATGTGGCTTTTGTATCACATCACACCCGTGAAGATAAATGAAAAATTTCAATTTCTCGTTTATTCGTTTGTCTAGATTGAGAACTTATTACTCATGTATAGGTTAATAAAAAAGATATATGTTTAACAAGACAGTTGTGGAGACTTATTACTATTCTGAAGTTTACCAATGAAGTTCTTCACTTGAAAACTCCGTACTCCAATGGGGGGGCAGGTTCAAAAGTAGGTAAGCGTGGCAAGCAAGTTAACAACTAACACACTTATTAGACTAGACTCCACTCATCCAACACTTATCCAACAAGAACATTAACATCAATCAACAATTGCTGGGCAAAAATATAAAACAACATGGGGATACTTGTACAAAAATTAACAGCTTCAGATTTTCTAACTTTGAGATAACGCAACCAAACATCAATTACGAAGTGTCAAGATGCGATTGGTTTAAAAAAGGACTCTGAATCGTTTGCGGGCCGTACTGCCGGACAAATTGTAACGATGTAATAATATTTCCACTCGTATCTCTTGTTCTGTCTCGTCTTTTCCAGTTTTTCCGAGGAAGCGGAACGCTCTCTCATTCCCTGAAGGTACTATGCCATGTACTCCCCCGTACCTAGTACCCAATAGTTTAATGGCACCAAAACATGCCCTGTATAGAAGAGAATCGATATGTTAATTTGTACATGGGGGTCTTGTTTATATATACCTCCGGAGATTGCACCGAAGGGTATATTGATGTTGCAATTGGGTGAGGATGGAACTATCTCCTCTTTCATCCTTTCAGTTCTCAGTTCCCACTGTCTCAGTTTCTGCACTGTACGGAATAAGTCGCTACAAAGCATCATTCAATCTGAATAATCCTCATCCTGGCTTGCTTGCGTGCATGTTATACCCTTCCTTATTATGCAGGCCGCCTCCGACTTCACTCTATATTGATTTCTATCCAATTCGAACCGATTATCGCGCACGCACTGCCGCCCATCCGTTTGTTTGCTCGGTATCGTGACTAGGTTTTAAATTATATGCATGAAAATCATGAGTACAACTGGACATTGCATTTTTGTGATGATGATGAGCAAAACGATAGAGTAAGAAGATTTCAAGGATTGGGAACAATTGATGTTCGAGGAAGTTTGCCAAGAGTAAGGTTTAGTAGTAGGGGTTAGATTAGGAACAGATGTATAAATAAAGTATAGTGACATTGATAGACGAGAAACTACCTGGGTATTTCAAACAATTTAAGCTGGGATCAAGGGTTCGGGGAAGCTACAGAATGTCCCCCTAGTACTCGATGGGATGATGTTTTGCTATAAACTTTTAAGAGGAGTTAGTTCAGTAATCTAATTATCGGTACTACTCTAGTAAAAGAGGAGCAGAGCAGAGGGATCTCTTCACGATCCACAATCAATTGAACTTCCTTGAAACGATTACCTGGAAATCGGTTATGAATAAGGAATTAGGGAATAAGGAATAAGAATAGGAATGTTCGAGGCCTATTCAGATCAGCTAGCCTAGCTATATTCTTACAACTGATGAAACAAGTCCAATCAACTTCATCAACATCAACATCAACAACAAGTACCGATAATGAACACAAAATATAATTTACATCAAGTACCGTACCGATACATGCAAGACTCAATTAACCACGCACACATTATCTCAACCCGATTCTTTTCAAATCTCTTATGATTCTCCTCACATCATATCAAGAATGCCAACCAATTCATCTAACATCTATCACATAAATATCACATCTCACAAAAACCACCATCCCATTCATATCCATATCCTTCAAAAGGAAAAGTAAGGAAAGGAACCCGTGGGAACTTCCTCCCCTCGGCTCTACCCCACCATCTGTAATTCGAGCGAGACCCGAGCTGGGCCGATACATAATACCACACATACCACATGCAAACGAAAACAAACCTCACACACCAACCACTACATGGAAAACATGGAAAACATGGAAACTATTGGTTTATGGGTAAAGTTCTATTCTCCGGTGCTCCTCATAGGTCATCATTCATTGTTGTATACTCAATCAAGTCTTAAGGTCAACTCACTGGTGAACTAACTCATCCCCTGCATTTCTTTTGATCTAGAAGATATGATCAAGATTTGAGATTAGATTCTAGTATTACATTGATTGATGCTTCTCCTTCTTCTCATGCTTCTCATGCATATCAAATCACATGTGAGTTCAAGTATGGTATAATCCATATCTAATCTAGTAATCATGGCGAACGAGTTATAAACCAAAGAAGTTCATCTACTTCCATAAATGGACATCTATTCCTTCATTCCATGCCCTAGTGCTGGTACTTGCATTCTCTTCTATTCGTATATTATAGATCAATTAGATCAATCAGATCTTAGACTCTACTACACACATCAATTGCCTGTCTTCGCTACAAATCTACCCATACTCCATACTCCACCTCCATATTCCCAGCCCCTCACTTTCCCCACCCGCCACCCCTTCCCCCCTCCCCCAGTTTCCCCTCACTCATAAACCTCGCCGTACCACCACAATCGTCACATACACCACCACCATCTCAATCCCACGATCTCTCTACCAGGTATTCAATCCCATCCCATCTCCTCCTATCCCCTCACATCTCTCCACAGTGCACACCTCTCACAAATTCAATCTTCATTTTCATCGTCATCCATCCCTGATCCTTCCCGCATCCACTAACTAATTCATCGTTTCAACTTTCAAGCCATTCTCTAACCGAACCCAAATCTCTTCACATCATCTATCCATCACTATCAAATCTATGTACTAGACATACCTACCCTCCTCATCATAGATCCCTCATCCTATCTGATCTAATCTAATCACTAAAACCCTCATATTACATACATACATACATACATATACATATACACACACATTTCAAACCTCCACAAACCACACAAACACCATCCACAAACCCTCATCCAAACCCCCTTCTCCCGCACCCCAGTGACAATAACAATAACAATAATCAAAAGAACCCCATCCAGCCAGCCCCCAAACGCACAACGAAATACCCGTAAACCCCCACCCATCACATTCTTCCTAGAAATTTGCTAGGTACTCTATACGCCTCAATAGGTAAATACTTACCTCTGCATTCTGTACACAACATCATATCACATCATTTTACCTGCCTTAGACTACCTACCTTACACACCAAAAACAGAAACAAAAACAAAGTAAATCCTCATCGTAAGCCTACCTACACATCCACCATGTTACTCGAGTAAAGCGCAAGAATAAAGGAGAAGTATCCATCCATATATGAGTACAGTATGAGATACATACACCACGATTCTATTCTTTTCTCTTCCTCTTCATCTTTCCCTTCCTCTTTCTCTTTCCCTTTCTCTTTTGCATACAATACAACACAATACAGCGTTGCGCAATACAATACAATACAATACAATACAATACAATACAATATAATGCAATGCAGAACTGGGAGCCCCCCCCGCATCCATCCACCCACTCATCTCCAAATAACGCCTCATAAACCCCGGCCATCGTTTTCATGGCTAGCTATCTAGCCATATAATACCATTTGATACTTATACCCCTACCTCCCCCTACCCCTCCATCCCTACCCATCCACGCTCCCCATCCCATCCCTACCTTACCCTACCCATCCACTTCCGCCAGGCCAGCCCTCATTACTTACCTATCCCCTCGCAAGATATTCCCTGTACCACCAGTCCCAACCACATCAATCCATCAATCACACCAAACGCATATTTCTATCAATTAATTAGTGATATCGAGATCGATGGCTCATATCATATCATGATCGTTTGTGAGATACTGGTAGATTTACATGTACGTACTACGTACTACGTACTTTAACATCATAGGAAACAACACTGCACAAATTATCAAGACGTGCATAGATATCCAAAAACATAAATTCCGTGGATTATATTATTCATCTGTTGATTACTGTATGTAAGTATGTATGGAAGTGGTAGGTAGGTAGGTATTCATTGATCGTAACTCGTCTATCATTATTACCGTGATCTCTCGCTTTAGCTTTCCTTTCACGTTCTCCCATTTCCCATTTCCCTTTCCCATTCCCCGTCCCATTCGTGTGATCTCATCGTCACCGTACGTACCATACCTAATATTGTCCAGATTTATCAAGCAGTTATAGTCACTGTACTCATAATTCATCTCCCTTAAAACATTCCTTTCTTTACCTTCCCAGCCAATGAATGTCTTCCCCCTTTCTGTGCAGCATACCTCAAGTGAACCCTATTCCCAACTCCCATATAATCCCCCATCGAAGCCAGATCCTTATCCACATCCCCAATTTGATTAACATCATTCATCCTAAAGCCCTCACTCTCCTTGAAAATTGTCTCATACAGCGAGCCTATAGCTGTAGTCCATTCATGCATTGCTTTTAGACGTTCCCCATCACTGTTATCCTCAATTTCGACCGTTCCATCTTGTTGGTTGATTTTGCCATTGACCTTTTTGTCGACGATCAAAAAACCTAAGATGTCTTGAACTTCCGAGACGGGGATCTGGAGGGCCTTGCCAATGAAGTCAAGTTTGAAGTGGGTGTAGGGGGCGATGAGTTTGACGACTGCTTTGGTTCTCATGTTTCGAGTGACTTCGTCAATGTTTTCGCGGATAAAGGTGTCGGACATGAGATCTTTGTTTCTCTTTAGGACGTCTTCATATCTGTGAATATCGTCTCTTTGGTATGCATCGACGAGATCGGTCATTGCGGCGATGCGAGGATCATTTTTATATGGTTTCGTTTCTTGAGATTCGAAGGGATTGATATCGGATTTCATCAACATGGTTGTTAAAACGAGATACTTGAGAACTTGGATTCGTTGTAGGGACCCAGCTTCGTCATAATCTTTGAATGATTGAAAGAAATCACTTTGAGCATCCTTCCAATTCTCCTCAGTCATGTGCATTTTCCCACCACATTCTCGAATGATGCCCATGATCCTTGGATGTGGTACTGCTGATTTAACCTTCAAAGCTCGTTCGTATAAACGCTTCAACTGCTTATTGTTCTTCGTCTCAGAATGCATTTGAATCTCGCAAGCGTAGATCTCCAATGAGTAGGTGCCCTTGCTTGGGTCATCTGTACCATCTTCTAGTTCACACGCCTTGCGAAGCTCTCGTAACTTCTTTGTTGTTGCAGCGTAATCCTTCCGGTCGAGGCAGAGTTTCGCCAGCTTGATATTGGTTTTCAGCCACAATCGTTCGTTGTTGGTACTCTGAAAAGATTGTAGAGTGTTTGAATAGAACTCCTCCATACATTTTCTAGCTGCATCATCTTCAGACCCTTTCTCGATAAAGTCGAGGATGTTGTTGATGGATTTTTCCGAGTAGTTTCGGGTTACTGCGGATTTGACATAGGTCAGAAGTTCGCGATAATGCTCGACAGCCTGGGCAATCATTAGATATGATCGGCCAAAACGAACAAATAACCTACCTTGTCATATAAACCGAGCTTAAACTCTAGCTTTATAGCTTGTTTTAAACCTTTAAATCCCCAATCACCTTTCTCTTGCTCGAGAGCTGGAACTCCTAGAAACTCCTCAATGGCGCCTTCGGGATCTCCAGATTTCATCTGTTTGGCATTATAGTATTTGTTCTCGATATTAACATCGGCATC
This sequence comes from Sclerotinia borealis F-4128, assembly GCA_000503235.1. Taxonomy (NCBI): domain Eukaryota; kingdom Fungi; phylum Ascomycota; class Leotiomycetes; order Helotiales; family Sclerotiniaceae; genus Sclerotinia; species Sclerotinia borealis. The sequence continues at coordinate 13,745 of KI628840.1, forward strand.
CTCTTCATCGTCGTTTTCTTCGTACTCGAAGTCATATCTATCATGGTTAGTTGTGTATTGAAAGTCTTGTGAAGCCGCACATACTCCTCCTGGTCAGAATCTTGCATGAAATCATCATCGTCAGACATGTTTGCGGTACTTTTGAATTGTGAATAAGACGGAGTTATGGAAATGTAGTAATCAAATCAATTAGCAAAAATACTTTTGAGGTTTAGTGGTGATGGGTTGATAGATAGAATGAATGTCAAAAGTGAAAGGTCCAAGGCTGTAGGTCGTTTACCTAGAGCTTTCCAGCCTTGTGTGATTGGCTATTCGCTTAGGGTCTTTCTTACCTTTCTGATTCGAGCTTCCGCCTTGCGACAATTTGTACCTTTTATATTTCATCAATAACAAACACTTACAATCCAAAGTTCGCGCAGTTCTTAACTACGAGCTGTTATCAGAATTTATCAATCTCACAATTTAGTCAGCATATTTGACCTTTCTCAAGTGAAAAGCTCCGCGGTCTGCGCTTGCAATTTACTTCAATCAGCTTTCCAATAATATCAAAAAACCTCCAAAATGGGTGGCGATCTCAACTTAAAGAAGTCATGGCATCCGCATTTGATGAAGAATCAGACACGGGTGTGGGAAGAAGAAAAAAAAGCACTCGAGGAAAGAAGACGTACGGAACAGAGGGTCAAGGAGCTTAAAGAAGAACGAGCGAAAGAAGAGATCCAAAACAAACTCGAAGCCGCGGGATCGAGAAAACGGGTGGATCGTGTCGACTGGATGTACCAAGGCCCATCAAGTGGTCAAACTGGGACCACTGAAGAGATGGAAGGTTATTTGCTTGGGAAAAGGCGCATTGATGGATTAATTAAAGGCACAGAGCACAAGAATCTAGAGAAGCAAGCTTCTGAGGCTAGTTTTATGGCCTTACAAAATGCGAATACTCTACGAGATACGACAGCTAAGGTTCGTGAAGATCCCATGCTTGCTATCAAAAGACAGGAGCAGGCTGCATACGAGGCTATGATGAATGATCCAATTAAACGACGGAAATTACTCGAGTTAGCTGGGCAGGACACCAAGGAGATCAAACCGAAGAAGGAAAGAAAACATCGACATCATCATAGGCATCGCGACGAGGATGACGAAGAACGAAGACGAAAGCGTAGGAGGGACGAATACGTGGACAGTCGAGAGGAAGATCGCAGTCACAAGCGCCGCGGAAGTGGCGATGATTACGATGATGATAGGGATCGCAGAAGTCGCAAATCCGAACATCGCCGACGTTCCGGTTCATACTCGAGATCTCGTTCCCCCATGGAGAGAAGAGATAGCTTTGGAAGATCACAACAACCAAGATCAGTATCACCAGACAATAGAGAGATAGGAAGGCCGGGAAGAGAAAGAGACTATGACCGTCGGAGACCGATGTCACCAAATGAGCGCCAGGGTGCCAGATCAGGTAGAGAGCAAGATAGGATGCAGAGGAGGAGGAATAGTTCATCCCCTGAATCTCGATCCCCTACTCCAGAACGACGAAGATCCCCAAATAAGAGAAAATCTTACCCAGCAGATAGAGAGGACAGAAGGAATGATTACGACAAAAGGGATACCGAGAATAGAATTGATAATAGGCGTAATGGAAATGGTTATGGCAGACGAGATGATAGTAGACCCCAAGGTGGATTCCCGAAGCAAAATGGACCCTCCGAAGAAGAAAGGGAGATCGAGCGACAGAAGAAATTGGCCGCTATGCAACAAGATGCATCAAGTCTAGATATTGATCGCGAAAAACGACTCAAGGCTTTGGAGGAACAGGAGGAGGTGGCTCGTGAAGCTGAGGAGAAAGCACGAAGCAAATCGGCCAAGTACTCGGACAAAGGCGATTTTGTCAATGGTCTCAACCGAACTGCAGGAAATATGAACCTTGCTGATCGAATTGGACGCCGTGCAGGACAAGGTTTCATCAAGGAGGAAGAGTGAATATGTTATGTGTCATTTTACGATATCCTATGGTTGCATGTTTTCTAGTTGTTACAAAAACTTGATGACTTGCTGTCATGCTTTCATTGTTCAAGATAGCAAATTAGGAATCCAAGTGTTTTCAAAATTCGGAATCTCGAATGCTCTCCACTGAGTCAGTCCACCCACCGAGCCCACCCGGTCCACTCGCAATGTTGATGGTCCACAATGAAAATCTCGCGGCTCTAAAATGCCTTTCCGTACCCACCAATTTCCTCCTTTCAAGGATTCCCATCATTTGATTACACTTTTTGAGCCACAAAATGACAATTGTAATTCCCGGGATTCAGCCACAATCAATTTGTTAAAATTTATACTCAGGAGGAACTTGAAGATGATGTAGAGATAATTGAGATGGAAGTTAAGGGCGGTATACATCATCAATATTAATAGAGATGGGAATTGAATATATGAGTTAGGGGTTTCTCGAATACTATACTATTTATTATCTGCCATTGATTACCCCTTTTGTGACCTGGAAACATCTACTCGAGTACAGTATATCTACATCTTCCCCACGATATGAATTCAATCCTTTTACCCCCAATTAGACCAATAAGGAGAATTTCGAATTTCACACCTTCTTTTCCCCCCACCCCCTAAAATTGAATCCAGAACTCAGTATCATATCTCAGCGCCTCAGCAAATACCAATGGAAATGGGAGGAAGAAAAGGAGAAGATAAGAGAAGAAATCAACAATTTCCCGATTTTATATCTGCATTATCGTCCGTCGTAGATTTAATTATGTCTAATAAATTTACTTGTCACATCGCGAAGAATTCTTGAAACTTGTACTACTACTACTAAACGATAAGGAACCAAGACGACTCCAAATCAAATTAATATCTCCTTCCCTCTCTCATTACTACGAATATAATAAGCATTGATCATTGCCATACCATACCGGGTACTCGCACCAGAATTCCTTAATACCAATATCAAGAATTCACATTATTACAATACAATCAATTCGCTTCCCTTACTTCTTACTTTTTATAGATAATATTCATCTCTTAGGGATTGATTACTTATACAAACTAAACTTCATTACTTCATCAATTTCAGTATTTCATTTCAATAACAGGTCGCAAGCATACCGGTACTAGATCTAGCCTAACCCTAGTCGCTCTTTTTTTGGCCTGGCCCCCTTCTATTCCATCCAAGGTCTCTCTCACTCTTTACCCTATCCTATCCTATCCTAGAATCATACATTTTATCCATCCATTTCGTCACCGCGTTACCATCCGATACTCACCACCTACAAAATATAACTATATCGGTCTTCCTTCTCACCACACTTTTTACATACATAATATACTCCCCCCCTCATTAACTTTACAATATGCCGTGCGGAATTGGAGGATCAAAAACTACCCAGAGGAAATTGGTGTTACTGTAGGTTTATTTTCTTTTACTTTACTTGTTTGGCAGTGGTTATTTCAGCTCCATGTTTCGCTCGATGAGGGATAGGGGGAAGAAGAGGTGATGCCGGCACTCGTCATATTGCAGATTCGATCCGTTTTGATCATAATGGATATGATTATGCAGGAAGTCGAGTCGCATTAGAGGTGTAGTGGTGGAAATATGATAGATTTGATTGCGATTGCGATTGCGATTGGGATTGGGATTGTTCTGCAGCAGATTATGCGTATCGAGAATGATGACAGAGTTAATAGATTGCTAACGATATTCTAATGCGATAGAGGGGATGGTGCTTGTGGCAAAACGAGTTTACTTAATGTTTTTACGAGAGGGTAGGTTTTCGACTCAACTCACACCTATGACGTTGTATGAGATGAAAATAGAAGGAAGGGGCTGATATTGGAACTCAAGATATTTCCCAACGGTCTATGAACCAACGGTCTTCGAAAATTACGTTCATGGTATGTGCCTCTCATTCATGATTCCTTGTGCCCCTTTCCCATTCACCTCAAAACTTCCGCGGGATGCCGGGCTTACATTGCGCGAATTTAGATATCTTTGTCGATGGTACACATATCGAACTTTCCCTATGGGATACGGCGGGCCAAGAAGAATTCGATCGATTACGCTCGCTATCCTACGATGATACGCACGCCATAATGCTTTGTTTCTCGGTCGACTCGAAAGATTCTCTCGAAAACGTCGAGTCCAAATGGGTAGGCGAAATCGCCGAGAATTGTCAGGGCGTCAAACTTGTGTTGGTGGCACTGAAATGCGATTTGAGAGAACAGGGCGCAGAGGATGAAGCGGCGGAGGGCACAGAGGGTGCAGAGCCAAGGGAAAAGAAACCCATGATTGATTATAATCAAGGTCTGGAGGTGGCGAGGAGAATCAACGCGCTGAGGTATTTGGAATGCTCGGCGATGAGGAATAGGGGGGTTAATGAGGCGTTTACGGAGGCGGCGAGAGTCGCGTTGAGTGTTGATCCGAACGGTGGGGAAGGGGAGGGGAAGTGTGATGTTATGTAGTTTGGGTGTACAAGTGTGAAGGGACTTTAATTTTTTTTCCTTTCCGGGAAGGGGATGGGTATTCGACTTACTTCTTTGGGTTCTTATTTCTGGGAAGGGAGGCAGGCAGGCAGGCGTTGGTGGGTCGAGCGTGAAAATCCTTTGTGATTTGCGCTCAGGTGGTACATATAATTTTCATGAGCGAGAAGTAGAGAGAAATTGGAGCAGCGCGGTGGGGGGTTTACCGGGCTGCTTCTCTTTTGTTTCTAACTTTCTTTCTTCACTTCTTCACTTCATTCTCTCTTCGACTCTTCGAGTCTATTACGGCAGCTCTATTCTTTCTTTTGTTTGGGTCATGCCGGGGGTTTTTTCTTTCAATTCATGAATATACAATGTTGCTTGGAGTAGAGAAAAGCGAAGATGGGGTGGATGATTTTTTTTTGGTTGAGGAAAGAGAGGGGAAGCAGGTAGGGAGAGAGAGATAGAGAGAGGGGGAGAGAGAGAGAGAAGGGGAGAGGGGGGGTTAAAAAGCTTGAGTTTTGTTGGGGATTATGAGTTTTGAGGGGATGGATGGATGATAGCCATTGGGCGAAAGATAGGATAGGATATGATATGTGCGTGCGTGCGTGCGTGCGTGTGTGTTTGTTTCTTTGCATGCACGGCACGCACGCATGCAGCCAGCGAGCGAGCGAACTTTCTGTATTGTATTGTTAGGCTGGGTTGAGTTGGGTTAGAGATTAATATACGAATCTTTTTGGAGAAAGAGAGAGAGAGTGTGTGTGTGCGTGAGTGAGATAGTGAGAGTAAAGGGGAGGGTGATGAAATAAAATTTTGAGAAAGGGAATTTATCTAGCTTGATTTGGTAGGGTAGGATGGGGGGAATGAGGTGAGATATGAGTTGATATGAAAAATTTACTCGTAGGTTGACGAAAGGAAAGGGAAGGTGAAACTGAATTTGATCAAGAAAATGTATAAATAACTATTCCACTCGATTGCTCTCGAACATCAATCATCAATCATCAACGCTCAGAAGCTATGAAGGATGCCAGCTGCGCAACTTCCAATTTACCACAACGCCAGTTACAAGAAAATAAATCATTACTCGTAAAAATAATATTCCCTACCCCCATTTATATATAAATCAGCCCTCGTTCCCCAACTGCCCTTTAAACCCGAGTTCCACATCCCTCCTAAAACCCCACCATCCCTTCTCAGCCTTCTCCTTCGCCTTATCTACCACCTCTCTCCTCCTTTTCCTCGGGTAATTAACCGGGCTCTCGCCTCCCACAAAAATAGCCACGTCGTACAAGCCTCCTCCAATTAACGCTCCCGTGATCGTAGCTCCCCAAGCTCCATATATCCACCACGCATTCGACACTGTGAAGACTTCTCTACCGTAGCCCACAGCGGCGGTTGCGAGGCGGGGACCGAAGTCTCGCGCGGGGTTGAGACAGGCGCCGGTCGTGTAGCCGAATGCCATGGTGAGGACCGTGACGAGGAGTCCGACGATTAGAGCGTGCATACCGGCTCCGGGCGGCGCGTTCGAGTCATCTCCTAGGGCTAATACCGCACAGGCTAGGATACCGGTTGCGACGAATTCATTGAAGAAACTGGAGGCTGGGCTTGCGAATGATTTGGGTTGGGTATAAAAGGATGTGCCGCCAGTGCCTCCGGATAACAGATTGACGGCCTCCCCGTTGGCGAGCACACCACCTGTAGAGTTGTACATGGAAATTGCATCTTGGTAGATGCCATATGCGATGAGTCCAGCGAGAAATCCTCCGAGAATTTGGGCAAGGATATAGATGCATGCTTTGCGCATGGGAAAGCCACGGTATATACACAGCATGAGCGATATAGCGGGATTGAGATGAGCACCGGAAATTCCACCTGCTATGTAGATGCCTACAGTGATTCCTAAGCCCCAAGCCCAATTTGTGGATTGGTAGTTGCCTGAAGTATCGCCCGAGGTTTGAACTGCAAGATTGGTGGCTATACCAATGAGGACTGCTATCATTGTCTGTGAGTTTGTTAGGTGTGTAGAATCATGTGGGATCAATAACTTACTGCTAAACATTCAGCTAATGGTTCACGGAATTTGTTTCGAATTGATGCCCATGAATTGTAATTGTCTTTCTCTTCGCGAATATAGTGCTCCACTTCTTCACTGTTTAGTGACCATTCATCGTTTTCCAACTTATCCCCCCTCTCCAGATCGAGTTCGTCGTCATTTTCGTTGTTTCCAAAGTCTTCACTTTGCGTAGTAGTAGCATGTTGAATAGATGCTGACCCTGATGGATTTTCCTCAATATCAGAAAGTCGATCTGTGTTCTGCTGGCCTGAATCCACGTTGCCGTCATCCTGAGGCGACCTCCAATCATCCATAGGATTATCTCTCTCGGCTAGTGGTGTATCATTTTGATCCAATATAGTATTTTCCGGGTTCTGTCTATCGGATCTATGACTTTGTCTCCTCCCTCGCTCATGTGGTTGATGTCCATATCCTCGATCCTCTTCGCTTCTGCCAAGGCGATTTGATTTGTTTTTCGAGTCGTCTTTTTTCTGATCATCAATCATTCCAACTTGCGGTATGACCTCAGAATTCCCAGGTTCTGCATTTTCCGCATGCTTGTTCTCGACCGCATCATGTCTTCCTCTTCTCATTCCCGACCTGACTACTCGCGGCAGAGGTTTCGCTAATCCCCACACTGGAGTGTCCTTCCGCTTTTGATAATTTGGATTATAGTCGTAGTATTCTTTATCAACATAATGAGGTTCTTGTTGAGGACCCCCAGTATTACCAGCTAAGGAATATTGCGGTCGAGATTCGGGTGATGCATGATTTGTATGCTGCCGCGCTCCATGAGGTCGTCCATTCGGTGGCTGTGATCTTTTAGAGCCATGAACTTGAGCATTCGGACGGTTTGTCCCTGTATTTCTGGTAGTCCTTTGTGTATTGACGCTTGTGTCCCTGACTGATGGTGCTGAACTATTATGACCAGCTTCTTGTTCTCTCTCCCGATGTTCTGCCATGAATATTCACGTTTACAATGGATGTGTTGTCTTACTTTACCTCCAATATTGAAGGGCGTACAATGAATGACCTTTGGCAAGATAATGAAATATATTTACAAGACGTTTTCTACTTACCTTTGTGTGCCTTCATATATAACATTATGTGAGATGAATTTCTTGATTGAAAAGTCGTCATTAATGCAACGACGGAGGGGAGTTTTATGGGTACAAATTGATATCAAAGGGAAGAAAAGTTTAAAGATTCTCGGCAGCCATGCTTTGATGCAATATGTGGGTTGTTCGGAGCTGTTGGTCCTTAGTGAGAACATTTTTGTGGTTCTGGTGGTTTCTGTTTTTCGGTGTTTTGTTCCTGGCGGTTCCTTGAAGATGGTATATCACATAAGAAAATCATCTGCTATCTAGTTCATGGAACTTCCTTGTAAAATAGATTGAATGCACGTGATCTCGGATCGATCCTTACTTACTACTCTGATCTCTTTCTTTTTATTATGAGTCGTGAAGTGGCTAAAGTTCCAGTAGGGGTGGAATCTCTCCATCTCTTCTCCTACTCATAATCAAACCCTTACAGTACTATAAGATTTACCTATTTTTTCTTTGGATATGATCGACCTTCAACTAAGACACTTTCGTTTGTTTCCTTCTCTTTTCCGTCTCTTTTGAGAAGACTCTCCACTAACTGATGACACTATGTGGACTTAGAAGAAGTTGTCAGTATGTTGTTCGACTGACCACTGACCACTGACCACTGACCGACTGACCGGGCTTTGAACTCATTTCTTGAAATAGGAAGTATTCCCGCATCTTATATTCGATTACATCAGACCTGAAAATCCTGTATCTATCAAAATGGCAGGTAATCCTGCTTGACTAAGTTGACTCTACACAAAGTTGATGACACATGAATAGGATTTTGGAAAGAGTACATTGGATTTCGAATTCTTGCATCTATCGTGATTGCATGTAATCCCGGATCTGCGATATGCCTTTATGTCTTTGGGACTTTTGTTTGAGATTCTGTGATAAAGTTATCGAAGGATTGGGTATCAGAAGTGTACAACACCTAGTCTCGAATGAAAAGAACGACGGCTTCCCAAGGTGTTTGGAGATTCAAAGCGGCTTTCAACAGTCATTACTTTCAAAATCTTCATACAGCAAAGATGGATTCGGTGTGCCAAGTAATCCGTCAACGACAGACAGTTTCTCCCAGTTTTCTGCAGGATCGTCTACCAGTATATGCATGGGGCAAGAATCCATCACATCAACCTCAACAATGCTATCATATGAGAACACGTAATTTCCCGGCCACTTATCTGGTTATCCCCATGCTGCTCCCCCCCATATACCTATCTTCTACGTCATTCTTGGAAACCCTTGAAACATTGATACCGGGTTGTCCCAATTCTCAGTAGTCGTGATCCGCCCGATAATTTCAAGCAATTTGCTCACGTAGCCATTGACTTCGTTGGTATCTAATTGCGTCTCGTCCCAGGATACGACACAGCAGAAGCGTTCCTTGTTCGACATACCACAATTCCAAAAGAAGCCACTGCGAGTTATATGTCAGTGAACTTCTAAAAAATACTGAATATTGCAATCTTACCAGTCAGGCTAATCTATCCTCCCTATGGGATTTAAAGTCATGTAATCGTGCATGCCGGAATTGGATACTTCTAACTTACATCCCAGTTGAATACTTGTCGCATCGCAGCCTCTTTTACGATCGGTCCCTCGTCCTCGCCTAGCCCACTAAGGATCTTATGCCATGGTGCATGAGCGTGAGAACTTAGTGCTTCCTGATCTTGGCTCATTCTTGTCAACAACTCACCACACGTTTCTTTTGGCTTGATTTGTATCATGTTCATAGTCCAAGTCAAAGTGGGGCCGTCGATGCTCATGGCAGAAGGCAGACGATCTGCGATCCACTCGGGGAGAAATGGCCATCTGCGACCTGCGTCGAAGTTCTTGAACATTGCATATTGCTGCCCTGTTTGTATAACGTTGAAAAGAGAAATTGCAGTTTTAACAATGACTGATGCTTGAACCGAGTACTGAGATCGGATGCGCTCCATATTAGGGAAATCTTGTATTCGCGCAAGTCTGGGACGTGGCTGTGGGATCGAGTTGAGCTTATTCCTTATGCTATCCCGCGCGACGAAATTCTTCGACCCTTTATCGTTCCCAATCATCCAGCCAGGAGCTCGTTTCGATGGCCATAATGCGTAGGTGAATCTTGAAATACCTCGAAGCCTCCTGATGTGGAAGTTGATATCTGATAGTGCGAGCGAACTATCTTGGTACTGCTGATACACATTGGCGAACAGTTTGAAGGGCGTATTAGGTGTAGATATGGCCTCTGGATTTTGGATAAACATGTCAAGATCACTATACCAGGCATATGCGAACAAGGCATCAAAGACGGAATGATTCAAAGTTATGATCAATGCGGTACTTTTCCCCCCAACATCTGCAATTATTGCTCTGAGCATCCGAGATTCATATCCTTCGTCGAAATCATCAACAAGGGATTCTTGTACCTCTGACTCGTGAGAAAAACTTTCTTGCGTGATGAGAATGTCGTAGACAGCTCGGGATGGGCGGAGAACTGCATGAACAGCTGCCGCACCTGGAACTATAATTAAGACTGTGCGCAAAACTGGCCGGTTCAGAAGAGACCTCTCCAATGCTGCGCGAACCTGACCAGGATCGTGATTGTTGACCTTGAAGGCTATTCTGTGACGATATGATTGTGGTCTTTGCCCTTTCGCAAACTCCTGGAACGTGTCTTTGATGGTCAAAATATCTTCGACGTCGTTCTCCCATGTCAAGCCGAATTTGTGCATGACTGCATTCGCGGACTTAGCCAACCCTTCCTGGTATTGGAGATCATCTCCTCCATACTCCGAATGTGATGCTTCCCAAGAAGATTGACTAGATGCTATCAAACTGCTTTCCCTCTCGCTTCCAGACATATTGTCTGAAAGTTTGGTGGATGAATTTCCGTGGAAGATACGTTCAACCAGAAGCACTGCTTGCTGCTCAATGGTCTTGTTTCTTTCTAGGTCTGGCAAGTAAAGTCTCTGACCAAATCTGCTCCATAAAAGCTTACAGAATCTCAACCCTGTGATGCTATCGGCGAATTCTGTCACAGAATGTGTGATTGGGATGTCTTCTGGCACAGTGTTCATGAGTTCAACCCATATTTCACGCAATTGGCTTGTTATTTGCTCGTTCGGGGATATTTCTCTAGCCTCTGAAATTGTAGCAAAATACTTATTGACAATATCTTTCAACACGAGCTTGCGAACCTTTCCCGTCGCTGTCATCGGAAACATCTTCAGTTGAAGATCTTCTAATGTCACAATTGAATATGGTGCATATATTGGACCCAACCTTTCAACTACGGCCTTAGTCATGCTCGATTTGGTGATATCTTTGGGAGATGTCTGTAGGACCGCGACTGGTACCTCACCGGCGATGGTATCCTCGATTCCAACTACTTGAGCCTAAAATTTTCGAGTCAGCTTAGCAGAAAACTTTAGGGGCTCATACCCACAATTACGCCAAGGTCTTGGAGGCAATGTTCTATTTTCGACGGAACCAAATTTTCTCCTCCACGAATGATGATATCCTTATAACGACCATTAATGTAGAGAATACCATCTCCGTCTATCAGAGCTTGATCGCCAGTAATGAACCACTTCCCGACATCATCAAGATAAAACAGTTCTGGATCCACACCGTTCAAATATCCACTGATGACCAAGTCCCTCCAATATGAAGTTCTCCGGTTTCGCCTTTGTTAAAAGGCGCGTGGCTGTTCGGAGAGCAAATTCTGAGTCGAGCACCAGGCAGAACTTTTCCAACTCCGATATGGTGGCCATTCTTGAGCAACGGGTCGCTGCGCCTCCAGCTTACCATAGGAGAACCTTCCGTCATACCAAATCCTTGTATGACTGCCTCGCTACCAAGATTCTCTTTACAGAATCGAACGTCTTCGTCTTTGATCAAAGTTCCTCCCATGCTTACATAAAGTAGAGATATCGAATCTTTGCCAGGGAATTTTGGGTGTGCCACAAGTGCTTTCGCTAATAGGGGCACAGCTCCAATGTGAGTAATATTCTCTTGCTGAAGGGCTCGTAATGAGGCAACCACGTCAAATTTGTCGGCAGGGAATATCACGGAGCGTCCATCTCTCCAACCTCGTATGGTTTGGCCCACCGCAAATATGTGCCAAACGGGCGTGTGAATGAGCCATTTGTGCTGTCGGCCATCTTTGGGGGCAACAGGATCGTAGTCATGTGTTGCGGACCAGATGTTTGAGGCGGTATGAGGACATCCCTTGGGCAATGAAGTTGTTCCGCTAGTGAAGAGAATCATTGCAAGTTCTTCACCGGGCACCACAGAAACATCCTCTGAAGGGACAAATGAGCTGCTTTCTTTCGGTAAGCTGCTCATTACTTCAGGCAACGAATGCCAATTCATACTTTCATCTGGGATATTTGACAGGGATATCTTGACTTTCACGCCATCGAGGTTTTCAAGAATCGGAGATGCAATGTATTTGGGTCCAAAATAACCAAAACTTCTGGATGTGTGAGGTTCAAATAATATGTGGCATCAGTTTCCAACCATTTTGGGTTCAACGGAACGAATGGCATTTTCAACCTTGCAGCGACCCACAAAAACAGAACCCATTCGGCAGAGTTCCAGACGAATACTACAAGATTGCCACGTTCAGTGCACCCACATTGTTACAACCAAACTGCCAGTGTTTCCGCCTTATGATGGAGCTGAGAATAAGTCCATCTCAGTGGTGCTGAAGATGATTCAGGTGTAAGTGTTTCAACCTCGTCGTCATTGATCACTGATACTGTCTGTGACACAGCAGTTACTTGTTCAAATTCAAATCGTGAACTAAGGTGGTCTGAAGGCTGCCACAGCGAACAGACAGCTTCTTCGTTCGGATGTTTCTCGGCAGCAGCGGTAAACATATCCCATAAGCTTTTGTTTATGCTGGATATTTCTGCACCCAGACATTCTGCTTTTGAATTCTGGGTTGGCGAGACGCTGCCCGAAGCTATTGGGCTACTCATAGTATGTCGGACTCGGTAAAATAAGTACGTCCAAGGTCCAAGTCTATCTTGAGGATATCAATATCTCCTCGGAATATTGTTAAAAGCGACGTTTCGCAATAACGGCACCTTATATCAACGGCAAGATCTGAAATCTACACTGGTGACGATTTCACTCATGAGTCAATTGCCAATGTATCATACTGAAAACCCAGCTGAACGACCTGCCATTGCACTGCATGGGTTCAACCGTTCTAATGCTGGAACATCACGTCAAATTGACACTGGCGGATTATCATATTGGATCCTCTATATGATGACTATGGCAGACAATGCGAGATCGAACTTCTTGATTGGCCTCACAAGACGGGACTTCATGTCACCGATCTTTGTATCCCATGGGAGCTGACCGCATAGATAAGCCGTCAATATCTGTCCGGCGCTTCAGCTGACACATGCGCCTCAATGCGGTCATATACGACGTACCCTATAAATGCCATGTCTCCTAATCTGACTACTCGATTGTCATTTTCGGTTCTTACGCGAGCTTTCGCTTCACAATGATTATTTTTGCATGATGACTGCAACCTCATCCGCACTATTTGCACTCCTTGGTGTTACCAAAACCCGACTCTAACAAAAATGGCGATTCGAAACAAAGTTCCACAAGTAATTATTCTTGCTTGTTATGTGAAAATTGCGAAACTGTCACTTGAAGCTTACTGTGATGAATAACTCAGCTGACTCATACGAATTGGTGGAGTGCAACTCGAGGATCAAATATCTTACCTCCGTCAGAAATCTAAACGCTTGTACCTGTATTTACGTACAGTATTATGGGCAAATGAAAAGATACACGTTCTTTGGTGGCGCGGCTTTTAACTTGGAGTTTCTCAAGTCATCATTCTCTCAGGTGTGCTCCTCCCCTTTACACCGTCTTTGTACAGTTATGACCTTTCAATCAAGATTGTGTCACTTGCTCATCAGGCAAGATCTAACATCTTTCTATCTCTACTCCAAGCTTTCAAAATCTGACATGAAATATATGGTATACCTATCGATCCTCTGAGTCAGAAGTGGTCCCGTTCTGAGGTGAGATTCAACCATCCGTCCACGCAGGAAGACGCGTCTATCGACAATAGATCTCTCGGTGATATCATGAGAATTTATTGGCTGTTCATGGATTGTTTCGCATCTGCTAGCACCTGCACATGTTGACCTCGTGCACAGCCTTGACTTAAACAAGTTAAAAGGGCCTTGCTCTATACTAAGAGGATGGTGGCAAGTCGCATGTGAAAAGTTATCACATGTGTTTGCCCCCGTCAGTATCGACCATACCGAACGATCGGTATCTTCATATTTTCTTCAAGTCATTTCCAACACCAAAGTCCTCTTTGTCACATACAATCGACCTTTTTCAATACACAGGTATGGTATCGTTTCAGGGACTAGGTTCCGATATCATTGCGGTGTCTACAGCGTTATGTCTTCTTTACTATGTATATACGCAAATCAAGCTTTATTTTACTAGACGTCAATTTCAAAAAGCGAACGGCTGCCTCCCGGCGCAAACAAAGTATCCTTTGAAAGATCCAGTATTTATTTGGCCTTGACTTGGTGTTGAATACAATAAGGAATGCGAAGAATTTACGACATCTCGAAGCAACTTCTAAGCGTTATGAGCGGCATGGGATGACTTTCACCTCCAAACTCATCACATATCCAACAGTCTTCACAATTAATCCCGAGAGCGTGAAAACCATTCTCGCAACCAAATTCGATGATTTCCGTCTGTCTTCCATTAGGGTTGATGCTATGAAGCCTGTCTTTGGTCATGGGATTTTCACCACTGATGGAAAGCTATGGCATCAATCTCGTGCTCTCCTTCGACCTACTTTTGCCAAGGAAAGTATCTCTAACTTGGAAGTTGCCGAGATACATTTCCAGCATTTGCTAAGACGCACACCTCGTGATGGATCTACCGTCGACTTACAGGATCTCTTCTTCAAATTCACCATGGATACGGCTACACAATTTCTTTTTGGACATTCTATTAACATCCAATCTGATTCGGACCATTCATCTGGCGGTGTATCCGATGCAGAGTTTGTCGAGCAGTATACATATACCCAACTCGAAGCTTCTCACAACATCCGACTCGGACCACTTGCACAGTTTCGATACAACTCTGCAGCCAACAAGGCTCGGAAGACTGTATTCACTTACGTCGATCATTATATCGATGGAGCCCTAGATGCGCTCAAGAAGAATAAAAACAGTACGATCTCGAAAGAGAATGATTCACGTCCATATATATTCCTTGAAGAAATCGCCAAATTGACCACAGATCGACAGGTTCTTCGAGATCAAGTCCTCAATATCCTTTTAGCAGGTCGCGATACAACCGCTAGCTTACTAAGTAACCTATTTTTTATGCTGGCGCGGTACCCGAACGTATGGAGGAAACTTCGAGCTGAAGTAATGAACCTCAATGGCCAGCTTCCAACTTATTCTGACTTGCGAAATATGAAACATCTTCGCCAATGTATCAATGAGTGTCAGTCGATTCCTTTCCCCACTCTATGTATGGCTAGACACTAATGGAATTGTATAGCTCTTCGCATCCACCCGGTAGTCCCCGCAAATACTCGCGAAGCCGTTCGTGATACATTTATTCCACACGGTGGGGGCAACGACGGCCAAGCACCGTTATTTGTCAAAGCTGGCACACGAGTCTTGTATAGTGTGTATTCAATACATCGTCGTAAAGATATTTTTGGTGAAGACGTAGAGACGTTTCGTCCCGAGCGTTGGGATCATATACAACCAAAATGGGTATGGCTTCCCCCACCCCCCCTTTATCTAAATCAAATGATCTGACTTGATAGGAGTTTCTGCCATTTAATGGCGGCCCGAGAATTTGTTTGGGACGTAGGTTATTCTATTTTTACATTGTGAACCTAGAACATTATTGATTAGAATCCTGACTAATGACGTATACGCAGAACAATTTGCGCCGACTGAAGCATCGTTTGTGATTGTAAGAATGCTGCAGGAATTTGAAAAGATTGAGCAGAGAGATGAGAGACCGTGGATGGAGGCTTATACATTGGTCGTTTGTTCGTACAATGGGACAAGGGTGTCGTTGACTTCTGCTAGATGAGAGTTGGAATTTTAGGGCCGGGGGTGGTGGTTGGATTGGAACTGATTTTGATTTAGGTTTTACACTCTAGAGTGTAAGATTCTACTAGAAATGATGATTGGCGTGTCATATATTCTTACATTCGTACGTTTGGTATGTTCCTACTCTATGCTCCTTTTCAAGTGAGTGGGCTAATCAAGTACATATGGTTGATGGCTAGTCTAGCGCAGTTTGACAGGCAACTCCGGGCATACTACTCTAGTAGCAACACACACGAAGTATTAATCATATAATTATCCTTCTGGGAGAAATATTCTTGCATCAAATTGTTGTTCAAAGTCAAACGGGGGTAAAGAGCTTTCCGACAATATTCTTGGGGATCGATGCCTACTTTTTGAGTAACCTCTGCGAGCTTTGTGTGACCTTTTTAGAAAGAGATAGGGATCGAGCTGTGGAAATATATGCCATCATGCAATTCATAATGTGCATTTTTCGTGGCGCATATGCACGTGTTCCTGTAAGACTGTATTTTATGGTTGATAACATTTACCAATCTGACTGACTAGTGGTTATTAGAATGATATGTCATTTATTTGATTGTGCTGCCGCTTGAAGACTTGACCGCACCGAGTTAAATGGTGCATTCAAGTTGCTGTTATTGGACGAGACATCATTGTCGGCGATTCCTCCGCGAGGACTTTAGAAGATACAGAGAGAGTGCCCTGTTCTACCTCGCTTAAAGATGTCCAAGCAAATCTATGTCAGTTGAAATATAATGCTGCCATGTCCAAGTTCCAATCAAAACGCTCGATATTCTGAAGCATATATAATGTTCCTTATGCTTGAGTACGGAGTCGCATGACTGAGATCAACATTCTACTCCATCAATTTATCACCCATAGTTGCTGGTTGCACATTACTGTCCAAACATGAATCCGCTTCCAGAGCTGGGGCCACCGCTATGGTCATCGCCGAACTTTGGATTTGAGTTTCCAAATTGAGAATTAGAAGACGGATCTCCGAAGCTGAAAGCTACACCTGAACTTGAATCTAACCCAGTTCCTGAATTGAAGGGGTTAGTAAAGGCCAAGACTGGCGGTGCCACTTGTTTAGGCGGCGTCACCCAGAAAGATGCCAGGAATCTCTCTTCTCTTTCCTTAGCCGCTGCGATTGATTCATTTGTTGGGTAATAGTTCAAGAAATCTTTAATATCTTCGTATCCTGATATGCCCTTTGGTGCCGCCGCTCGATCTGGCCAGTAATTAGTCGTTGGCTGGCTACTCTCATAAATATACTTTTCCAGCACACTATCGAAAAGAAATCTACCCTTGGTACAGACATCGAGTAGTTGTTTTGCTGTCATGCGTTTATTTGGAGAATACGCCAGACATTGGAGTAACGTTCTGATGAGAGTCTTGGAATAGATACCCGAATTATTGATGATGGGGTTGTCAAGCAGACTCCTTCCGCACGTTAGAACCGGTGGCTTTGGTGTTATGCTGGGATCGCTGTCTAATGATGGAAATCCTACATATGCCATGCCTTGGCCAATTTCAATCCGCTGCTTCGTCATCACATAATACACTATTGCTGCTATTCCAAAAACATTGGCTGGTGTGCTATATGAACGATCCTCCATCTGTGGAAAGAATTGTTCCTTCGAGAGGTTAGGAGATGATGAAATAGGAAAAGTGTTGGGGTGAATTAACATACTGGTGCTCCCTATCCGAGCGTCAACTGATCACCAACATGTGCGAGCCATCCGGGATCTCGTGGATTTTCAGGAACGTGGGCTGACAGCCCGAAGTCTGCCATCTAAATCTTTCCTTAGCTCACTTTTTATAATAGGTTTATCAATTTCTATGGCTTCGGTTACCTTGAATATGTCAGTGTCATCATGGTTATTGTCCTTATTCCCGATGAGTACTATGCAGTGGAAAGATAAACAAGACTGCGATTCAACAAATGGGGCAGAATAACTTACTATTTGCTGGTTTAAGATCTAGATGGCATATAGGAATCCAGTTCTGTCTATTTACAATTTCCAAATCTTCATTCCCATTCTCCAGCATCATACACGCCCGAGCTAAACACTCAAACATACTCCAGATGACTCTTTCTTCAAATATGATACCGGCCTGTCTACCAACTCAGTCAGCGTAGTCTTTTCCGAGCCCTTTATCAAATGTCACTTACTCAACATGATCCATTGTCCACTTTTCAGCATCGCCCTTTTCACAAAATTCCAGATATATTCTACTCGCTACCATCTTCCGACGCTTCTGAAAATTTTCTCTCCCAATATCAAACATTCCTCCGACATGACGCGGCACGGCCTCGCCTTCGTGATATCCTCGATATATCTTCAGCACATGCGGCGTATTCCTATCCATGAGCAACTGCAGAAATATCGATTCATTTAGAAGGTCCTTGTCAGATCTTTCGGGCTGTTTAACTACTATATATTCAGGCATTCCTTGAGTTCCTTCAGCCGAGCCGATCTTTCGAAAAAGTTCTGCAGAGCCAGCTCCGCCTTTCCCAAGATGTCGTACTCCTTCCCATGATCTATCGAAGCCTGGCCATTGCTCCCATGTTTCGGATAGTTTGCGCCATGCTTCGGCTTGTTTTTGCTCTCGCTGAGAGGGGATATAGGATTCCCAATCGGAAGGTGAGGGTTGTCCGGGAGGTGGTGTACGGGGTGGTGCGGTGCTGAATATTGGGGTGTATGATATGTTGGGTGCTAAGTTGGTGCTTCCTAATTGCTTTGCGAGGCTAGATATCCGATTGACAGCTGGAGGTGGGCGTCTTCCAGGAGGTGGACGTCCAGGGGGTTTTCTTCTACTCGCCATTGGCGATCAATTCATTTATTCATAAATAACGCTGTAAATAGCATTGATAGACTTTTGAAATTGAACATCCTAAAGACCTTGTTTAAGTGGTTCAGAAGTCATGTTTTATTTGAATAAAGAAATCACTGTAAACGGGTTCCGAGGTTTGCCCATTTGAGGTGTGAGCTGAAAAGAGTTTCTTTGTTGCTTGTTATCCGAAAGCTGTTATTTTTCATCGCAACAGATTATAAAGAAGAAATATGTGCGTTAGTGCGTCAGTGCGTCAGTGCTGTTGTTGAGTTAAATGCATACTCGATATACTTGCTCTCCCTATTACTTAATGTTTTTTTTTACATTTTCACGGTAGTGAAATGACTCTTGGCAAGTGAAAAAAAAAGAATTATGAAGAGAAGGTCAACTTTTATAGGGCTAAAACACTTGGAGACTAATCATTTATACCTCTGAATTTTTCTCCGTTTCAAAGTTCTCTTTCTCATTGTCCGGCTCTCTGAGCCTCCTTTCTTCCTCGCCGCCACACTCATTTCCCTGCTTTATCCCTTCGCTAACTTGAAGCTCCCCTGACCCACAACGTTTCTCGGTAAACATGGTGTAGAATCTGTGGCGTTCGCTCTCCCATTTTCACTCACGATTAGTTGTGAAAGCTACAGGTGTCAGGTGGAAAGAAAGACTTACTCGTTTAGGTTTATATGGGGCGGCCTGCCAAAAAAACATCTAGAAAGGGGCATGCTGAATAAAAATTTAGTTTAGCGAGCTATTGCAAAAGAGCGAACAAGTGTTGGTTTGGTATCCTCTTGTCTCTCTCTACCTTCTACACATATTCACTCTGGCCATGATTTTAAATCGTCACAGTCACATTTCACATTATCAAAGTCATTTGAAGTAGATTTTTTTTTTAAAAGTATAATTCTAATATATTACCCTTTCTTACTCATGAAGCCATGAGCTCCCGAAAGTC
>KI628841.1:0-33233 GCA_000503235.1 Sclerotinia borealis F-4128
AATACAATTATTCTTTTTGAAAAAAAATCACCAGAAAAAATGTGCGGTTTTTGATCACCAAATACCATGTCCTCCCTCCACTGTACATACAATATGGCAATTGCCTGCAATGTAACAAAAAAGAAAAGAAAAAAAAAGGATACAAGAAAGGTAAAATAAATGCAGAATCCATCATTGTCTATCATCCGTATGCATCGTAATTTATAGTCAAAAATCTGCGTTGAGAAAAGTACGGCGCATGATCTGATCCTCCCTTTGATACAATATGAGTAAAGTAAAGCCCATTGCTCTACAAGTAACCTTGTCAAAGTATTCTCCCCATCGTACACTGTGGTGATGCAAAGTGAAGTATCGTGCTTATTCTTGCATAACCATGTAGCACATCAAGTATCCTGATCGACCAATGTATGTATCTTCAAGAAACCAAGTCGCCTTGTAGCTTCAAAATAAACACCATGCTCATAAGGACGGAGGCGAAGTAAACGACAAAGTAAAGAAGCCCCTATCCCACGGCAAGACACCATGCTCATGAATACAAATTCCAAATCCATAGCATGCAATTGTGGTACATTATAGAATCTCATCTATTCCACCTATGCAAGTTCTGCTTCGAGGGCAGCAGTCAAATCCGCTTCTAACTCCGCCTCAAAATCAGCATCATCAGAGCTGGTCGCTGGCTCAACTGCTGGGTTATTATCAGAGCTTCCTTGTGAATCATCTTTCTCAACCTCTTCATCATCATCATCTTCCAAAACAATGGTCTCGATTTTCTTTGGTTCTTGCATCCAGGCCTTCACTGGTGCTCCAAGTGCCGCTCTCAAAGCCTCTTGAGTTGCTTTAGGGTTGTAAAGAGGTGCGTGGTTACGAGCCTTTTTTTGGGGAGGTAGTGGCACCGAAGCCCATCTGGAACTGGAACTCGCACTCTGTTGAAAGACTTGTCCAGCAACATCAAGAGTAGGTAGTGACTTACGACGGGTAGAATCATCACAGACGGGGGTTTCTGCTGTCTTATCGGCCATATCTCTCGTACGCTTCAAAGAATTGGGAGTATCTGGCATGGCAGGAGCGGCGTTTTCAAATCTCCAAGCTGCTACAGCTGCCTCGTTTTCGAAATATTTGCGATTTCTCTCATGGGTCTTTGCTCTGCATTTGCCGCACCTCTCGCGTCTGGTCCAGATCTTCTTGCTAAGATAAAATTCCTGTTGGATGTGATTGCAGAGGCGACCATCCTTATGGTAATTGAGACACAGCCACGATCGATCACCTCCCGGGCTTGTCCCGAGTGTGGTAGGAACACCCACTGCTCTGATTTGCAAAGCGTCTTGAGTGGAGGCGTTTACTTGGTATTGTCTGATCAATTTCTTCAAATCGTTTTCTCTAATCGTTGCTTGGTTTCTTTCGTTGAGTATCTTTTGCTTCAGTTCCTCTACTTCAATACTTCGTCCTGTTGTAAAATTTAGCAAGCGCTCGACAAATGAGTTAAGAATTGATAAACTTACCAGGAAATACAATGTTAAATGCATGTCTGAGTCCTTCATCCACCCTAATCTTGGTCTCAAATCTTTCCATGGTTTCCCTAAGCTGAGGTGTGATCGAGTTTCTATCTAAGACTTGTGGTAAGGATTGATTGATAGAAGTGTTGGAGGTTGGATGAGATGGGAGATGAAGGCTCGTAGCCTGCTCTGTAGATTGTTGGGTAGCTGGGACAGACATAGGTTGTTGGTTGATCGGTCGTCGAAATGGCGTATTACCGAGGTTTTGTTCAGGGAGAAATTCGGTGAATGATCTTCGCTGAGTACGCGGCTGCTGGTGTGAAA
This sequence comes from Sclerotinia borealis F-4128, assembly GCA_000503235.1. Lineage (NCBI taxonomy): Eukaryota > Fungi > Ascomycota > Leotiomycetes > Helotiales > Sclerotiniaceae > Sclerotinia > Sclerotinia borealis. The sequence continues at coordinate 1,818 of KI628841.1, forward strand.
GTTGATGATGATTAACATTCGATGTGACTTGCATTTGGGGAACTTGCGGAATAACTCCTAGTGGAATGCCAGTCACTCCAGAAGGCTGTTGCTGAACCATCTGGTGAGAATTTGGAACATAGAGTTGGTGAGTAGCCGCCGAAGGGGTTTGTAAGATTCCTGGTGTGATGATTGCGTTTGTAAATGATTGCGAAGAATGGTTGTTGAGAGGAGAAGCCGGATTGATGACTGGTCGTGTTTGAAGATTTCTGACCCGATCATCAAATGGTGTGATCGGGAGGTCAGTGTTAGAAGAATTGTTCGACCCAGATGATGATGTTTTTGAGAGAGCTGATTCTTGTCCAGATACTGGCTGAGATATCTCGCTTGTCACCTTAGGGGTAGTGTTTGACGACAAGCTTGGTTCTGCTGTCTTTCGAGTTGGCATGGCTTGTTGAGAGAAAACGGACAAGGACTCAGTGATTGGACTGTCACTTTCTTGAGATGTTGACCCAGAGGATGATGAAGTCGTAGTTGAAGCTGAATTGAACTTTTGTCTTTTGGCAACTGGTGGTTCGACGTAATCTTCGGGGCATTTTGGAGCGCTCGCGAATAAATCATCCATATTTCCACTTCGGAAGTAGAGATCTATATCGTTCACGGCGTTGGTTCGCTCTTCATCCATAGAGAAAGAACCAAAAAGGTCATCTTCTTCGAAGCCAAGCGTATTCTGGTCATCGAACTGCTCATAGGAGGGAGGTGTAAGTCCAGTGAGGTTGTTTTGACGAGAAACATGAGAATCTTCAGGAGCATAATTACCTCCAATTCTGTCAAATTCATTCCGAACCACACCAATTTCAGGTGCGTTCTCCATCTTGAGATGTCTTGAGGTCTCTTCGATGTGTAATGGTGATAACAACTGCCTTGAGTCGCAAGAATATTTTCCACCACGAAAGTGAGTTGGATTTTGGGTAGAGTAGATATGCTTCTGACACTGTGCTCTGAACAAATTGATCGCAAGCAATCTCAAAGATCAAATTTGAAGACAAAACTTTGTCAACAGTAACTTGTGACAGTCGCTCGTGGGAAAATTCTAAATTTCAAGGACCCCCAGTTGGGTAGTTTGTACAAATGGATGGTAGGTAGGTTTGGTTTTGATGGCTTGGTAGCCTTGAGATATTTTTCAATCTCACAACTCAGCTCAATAATACTCAGTTATTCTTCTTCTTCTTCTTCAGCGTAAAAATTGCTTTTGATGATGAAATCTTTGTAATATTTGAAGTTGTAAAATTTAGAAAATTATTCGTGGGAAAATATCATATCATTATATATAGAAGAGAGAAAGTGAATAAATACAAGGCTACCTAGGTAGGTAGGCTCACCTTTCCAATTCAAGTATACTTTCGGATAACGCTAAGCATGGGGTATTTCAGGGAAAACTAGATCAAATCCTATATATTTCGATCTAAATTCATGCACTAGTAAAGGATTCCTGCCAATAGGAATACTATATAAAGTATAAGTTTATTTAAATAATATACTAAATAGATAGTTATCGATTTAGTGTATAACCCCTTGATTTTCTTATCTCTATAGTATCATGTTTTGATTGGGTCCGAACATTTTAGTTGGGAGGGATATAAAAAAAACTTATGCAAGGCTACGTAGATTACAAGGCTGAAATTAAAGACTGATATATCAAATGAAGAAGGCGGTCAATTGAAATCTATCTCATTTGAGTAAAGAGATTCCCTAACGTCAGTGGTAAGTTGTAATTTAATACGAGTAGAACTTTATATATATTTACACTTACTTACTTACTCTTACCTACTTTATCAAGAAGGTGCTCTTGACAATTCAGCTCATAATTATTATAGCCACTGTACCGTACCTACAGCTTGCTCAAGTATATTTCTTGATCATTGATTCATCTATTCAATTGATTTAAATTTGTGAGAGAAGACATGTCCGTCATTTTGTGTACTGGTAAGCAATGTTCATTCATTCATTCATTCATTTATCAGACTACAGACTACAGACTAGGAGGTACTTATCTACTAGCAATTGGGGTGAATCGTTCTTCTGCCTTTTATCTTCCCTTCCATTCCTTCTTCCTTTCATAGTTATCATCCATCTCAAAATGTCATACCTACCCTCTTTCGAACACCCCGAAACTGACACTCTTTGCGTTCTTGTCACAGCTGGCTATGACCACACTATCAGGTATGAATAACTCATAGCCTTGCGTGTTATATACAGGTTGCTAAAATTGTACAATTCTTAGATTTTGGGAAGCCCTCTCAGGTATCTGTTCTCGAACAATTCAACACCCTGATTCTCAAGTCAATCGATTGTGCATCTCTCCCGATAAGCGTTTCCTAGCTGCGGCTGGCCACCACACCGTCAAACTATACGATATCAAGTCAACCAATCCCAATCCGCTTCTCACATTTGAAGGACATACGGGAAACATCACAGGTGTTGCATTCCATTGCGAAGGAAAATGGATGGTAACAAGCTCTGAAGATGGAACTGTTAAGATTTGGGAGACTCGAAGCGGTACTGTGCAAAGAAGTTACAGTCATGGCTGCCCAGTCAATGACGTAGTGATTCATCCAAATCAAGGTGAAATCATCAGCTGTGATCGTGGAGGTAGTGTTCGTATCTGGGATCTTGCGGAAAACAATTGCTCTCACCAGCTGATTCCGGAGGAGGACGTACCCGTTTCTAGCGTCACTGTCGCTACTGATGGATCAACCTTGTGTGCTGGCACCAACTCAGTATGTGAATGCTCGAGAAATTCATTATAAATATGCTAACTTCTGTTCAGGGCAGCGTTTATGTTTGGCAGCTTCTTCAGTTTCGCGAGAAGACTCAGCTTATGCCAATTACTCACTTCAAGGCACATAACCAGTACATCACACGAGTTCTTCTATCTCCAGATGTCAAGAAGCTCGCAACATGCAGTGCGGACCATACCGCCAAAATCTGGGAGGTAGATTTAACAACTCTAGCACCAAATCCCAACCAGCCTCAAACAGAAGCAAGAGCATTCAATCTTGAGTCAACCCTGACGGGACACCAACGATGGGTATGGGATTGTGCATTCAGTGCCGACTCCGCCTACCTTGTCACTGCCTGCTCCGACCATTACGCTCGACTTTGGGAGTTGCACAGTCAGTCGGTCATCAGACAATACAATGGTCACCATCGGGGTACCTTGCTCCAAAAATTTCCCTCGTTTGCTCCTTCTAACCTGAACTCTGCAGGACTCGTTTGCGTTGCTTTAAATGATTATTCCGAGGCTCGTTAGTTCGCTTCTACTTGCTTACGTGCTTGCTTACTTGCTTTGATTTGGGCGTTTACGATTTTTAGCTGGTCGGTTGCGGGAGTTTTGGGATTTGTAGTTGATACGCAAGGTTTCTAGGCTTTTATACTGCATTTTTAGTACTGATTTTTTCATTCATTTACATTTACTTACTGGGGTTTTCTCTATGCATGCATGGCTTTGGCGTATGTATGGATGGGTATCGGTTCAGGTTCATATGGCGTTGATTCATACCCTTGGATGGCTTGGCTCATTGATTGACCTTGATGATATATTATATTCGTCAATTATCAATTTGAATGAAGATACTTTACATCTATTACTAGTGTCATGAATGTGAATTTTTGTGGATGATTGTGAAATGTATTGTTGAGGTTTGGTCTGTGGTGTGTTGTTGGCATTTTATCATAGTATGGTGTGGTGGATGCTGTTTATACGTTGTTGGGTCATATTGGTTGGGTTGTGCTTATATGATGGGATTTGTGGTTGTTTTTGTCTTTGTTTTTGTATTTACTGTAGGTGGGGGGAAGTGTGGGAGAGGGAGAGGAGGAAACAACAAAAGGGAGGGAGAAAGAAGGGGGGGGGGGTGAAGGCGAAGGGGAGAGAGAGGAGATGAGAGGAGGGGGAAAATGGAAGGAGAGGTAGTGAAAGAGAGGTGGAAAGAGGGGAGAGAGGTGGGGAAGGAAAAGGGAGGGTGGAAGGAGAGGAGGAAGGAGAGGGAGGAGGAGAATTATGGCCGGTAGATCATCTGCATTATAATTTATATTTATTCCCTACTCGTCGTAGTTGAAAAAAATATACTGGTAGGCTAGGTTGGTTGGCTAGGTTGGTTGGTTAGATTCGGGTAGTAAAGTAATAAAGTAATAAAGTAATAAAGATGAGGATAGAGGAGAAAGGACAGAGATAGAGAGAAGGAGAAGGAGGAGGAGAAGGACAGGAAAAGAAAGGAGAAAAGGAGGAATAGGGAGTAAGGAGAAAGGATAGGGATAGGGATAGGGATAGAGATAGGGACAGGAAAGGAAAAGAAAGGAGAAAGGACATGGACAGGAATAAGGTAGGTAGGTATACATGTATATAGGTATCAATGGTATTAGTGTTGGTTTTCTCGATATAGTTATATGTGTGCTCGTATATATATAATATATATAACTTCAAGATTGGGATGATGAGTATGCGTATAATATAAGTATGAATATGAGTATAGACTGATATAGACTGATATAATATGATATGATATAATAAAAAATTAGTGAGTATCGGTAAGTGAAGGGGGGAATAGTAGGATCAGAATCAGAATCAGAATCAGAATCAGAATCAGGATCAGGATTAGAATAAGGATGAGGATATAAAACAAAAACTATTCTATATTACTATATATACTTCATTGCATTGTAGAAACGGTATAAATATATATTATTATATATACTGAGAACGAGGTACTGGTACTGGTATTATAATAATATATCATCACATCACAATATATCATATTCAAAATATAATCTCATAAACCTTCACAGGAGAGATTTGGAGCAAGTACTCATTTCATATTCACATTTATATTCACATTCACATTCACATTCAAATTCACATTCACATTATAAAAATTCATATTTCGAAAAGAGGCCAAGTGATATATATCATAGTAATAGATATCTAGTATTAAACAAACTTATACAATACAATATACAAGAATGAAATTTAAAAAGAAAAAGAAATTCGTGAGCATCATATCATGAATGAAGAATCTCGATTATGAGAGGTAGAAAAGGAAAAAAGAAAAAAAGCAAAAAAAAAAGGATCATTCATGAGGGGGTATCTCCTTAAGTCCATCCTTTCCATATCCATCCATGTATCTATCCATTCGCCAAACTCCTTTGAAAACGCCATGACCATGACCATGGCCACATCCTATTGATTTCATTACGGTTGCTTTTCAGATCTATTCCGTTCCATTCCTTGATACATTTTCATGTATTCTCCATCCTCATACTCGTGCTCATGACCTCTCAAATTCCAATTCTAAATCCTGGTGAATCTAGTAATATTACTCGCAACACTATAGGTGCTACTTCTTGGCGCGGGAGGGGGTCTCAAATTCGCGGGATGCATGGCGGTAGGTGGACGTTCGACACCTGGAACTATTGGCGAAGATCGATCTTTTCTATTATCATACGTCTCTCCAACCTCTAGATCTGGGTGATAGGGTTGAGGATCCGAGATGACGGGTTTGCTGATGTGAGATGCGCGGAGGGGGAGACGGAATGGGAAACGTGATTTGCGGCGCTCGGCCGGATTGCTGTAGTACGAGGGGAGATCTTGGTTGAGGGAGGAAGGGAGGGATAGACGTTTTTCGTAGGGATTTGATGGGGTGGTGGCGCCGTGGGCCCGGATTTGTCGGGCGGTTTTTCCTTTTTCCGAGAAGATGAAGGACTAGATTCGGGTATTAGCAAATTCCTATAAAGGAGAGGGGGAATGAAAAGGATGGGAGAGGAAACTTACAGCAACAACGTTAATAGTTCCCATAATAGCCGAAAGACACCCAGAAGAGATAACCACACGCCACATAGGTAATCCTAGGTTGTGTACCGAAGTAGCATTCTTATTCAAGTTTCCAAGAATTTCGAAGCCGACGGCTAACATGGAGAGACCAAGGAAAATGAAGCCGTTGTGGGGACAGAGAAGGGGCCAGTAGGTTTCAAAGTATTTTTTGAAGAGGGAGAGTTCGGAGATGATGAGGAAGAGACCGATGGTGCTGGTTATGAAGTGGGAGACGCCATCGAAGAAGAAGAACTAGGGGTTTGTTAGTGAGAAGGAAGGATGAAGAATGAACGATGGAAAAGAAGGAAAGGAAATAAGAGGGAACGTGAGGGAAGGGGAGGACATGGGAATAGGGACTTACGTTAGAGGTTTTGACGGTCATGACGAGCATGATCCAGCTGGCTCCGACGACGTCTAAGAGCGCTATGATATTCATGACGCGAATGACATTAAGAACGAGGAAGCCTCGACCTGCCTGCTTGATGCCGAACATGATGATTGTCTTATATTAAAGAACAAATGTATGTAAAAGTTCCGAGTCTAAGAAGTGTGTTAGCCAAGTGTCTCGAATATCAAGGGTTATAGGAAAGAAAGGACTTACAAATGGGGCAAGGAAGTGTAATAGTTTACTGCCTGCAGTAGATAAAAGAGTTTCGAAATACTTTCAAAGTATGTATGTAGTAAATTTGTAATTTAGTAAGTAAAGTTGTGTAGTTGATTGTAGTTGATTGTGAAGAAGGTATGATATTTTCGAAGGAAAAAAAGTAAGAAACAGATTCAGATTCGTAACAGGTAGGGAATATATAAATTAAAACAATTGTTCGTTATTGAGACCCAGACCTTATTGTCTGAATAACCTAACAATAGCAAGAAAGAAATTCTGAAAAGTCTATTGTCCATGGACAATAGATAAAGAGACGAAAAGTGAATGTATATGAAAGACTGAAAGAAGCTTCCCCAAAATCCTTTGACACAAACTTGACGCCTACAAGACCTTGCTATTGTGGGGTGAATGAACTCTTTATTAACCCATAATTAGAAAAGGTTCAAGGAAATCCAATAACATATAAATTACCTATTGATTCTTTGACCACATGTACAAACTCTAGAACTTATTCAGAGAAGGTCCAGAAATGACAAGAATGAATGGACGAAATATGTAGGTCTGACCGCTGGAACTCGATATGCTTCAAGGAGACTCCTCCCAGGCGCGAAAGAGACGAAAAGACGTGCTTGACATCGATCATCGTAGTATGAAGTGACTTGTTATCCAATAGAATAGAGGAGCAAAGCATGAATTGGAAGCCAAGTCAAATGGAGGTTTGGACAAGGGCAGTTTTGAGATATAACTGTAGAGTTCGAATCATTGGATGAAGAATGCTTTGAGTAAGGATGTTTCATGATCCTGTATGTAGTGTATGTAGTGACAAAAAGAAGAGGGAAACAAAGAAACAGATAGCCAATTGTTGAGGTTCTTTTGATGAATATTCATGTTCTTTTTATAACTTCGTTCGCAAATAGATTTTTATTGTTTTCCATCAAATTGTGAACCTCGAATCCTAATTCCAATTCCATTCTCCCAATCAATTCCATAATCTTTTACTCGAGTAAATCATCAAAGTCCCCAATTAACCAAACCCACCAATCAACAACCACCATTCCATTCCGTAAGCGAACTTTTCCCGCTCACTCACTCCCTTCCGTAACATTAGATATCTAATCCAGAACTTTGATTTTTCTTCAGCCTCATCCAAAATCTGACAACTCTCACTCTCACTCTCACTTCATACTCTCACTCACTCTCATTTCCATTCTCACCCAAAAACCACGCAGGTGCCAAAAACCCCCATCCCATCCATCGCGCAAACCATCTTTCTCATCTCTCTCCCCAAAGAAAAAGAAACCATGGCCCGAGGAAACCAAAGAGATAAAGCCCGTGAGGCCAATGCTAAGAAACAAGCCGCACTTGCCGTATGTTCTTATCTCCTTGATCATTTCCCTCAATACAATACCATTCATTCCTCGATACCCATCCTCGATACCATCCCCCTACACAATCCTCCATTACAAGCCCACTCCATCCCACCACCCTCTCTACAAGACTCTCATTAACTAACAATCACCTTCTCTCCTCACAGAAAGGCGGATCCGGTATGTCGAAATCGCAGATGCAGGCCGACAAAGATAAGACTCGTGTTCTGTTGATGGAGAAGCAGAAAAAATGTACGATTACATCTTTCATAGTCCATTTCTAATCCAATTCCACACACACATATACTAATTCCCTCACCCCCCTCTTCCAGCCGACGAGAAAAAAGCAGCCGATGCCCTCCTCGCCGCGCAAACCAAGAAATAGATTTAGCAGCAACATTAATATTCCACCTTGTTCTATTCGCTCGCTCACTCCCCTCATTATCGAACAACTAAACCACCAAGCGAGCCAGAGAACATAGCCCTGATGGATGAGCAAGAAATACGTGGAGTTTATTGGCAGACAGGCAGGCAGGACACTCAAAGACTTTCGAGGAACTTCATATTACACTTTTACATTACATTACATTACAAGCAAAGGGTGTTTATTGAGCGTGGAGCTTTCATTTGGTCATTCTAGAATGCGTGGTTTACTCTTCCTCTATATGTGAGGGGGGTATAGATTTCTGCGCGGCGGCGGCATTCTCTACTTCGTGCTTGGTTGTGGCATGCATGATAGCCATGTCGTAGGTAGGCCTTAATAAATCCTCTTGAACAGTCGAACTGAAGTTGGACTGTGAAGGTGTCGAGGTCGAATATGATGATGCCCGGGGAGAGGAGTGTGGATGCTTCGAAATGGCCTACTCCGATCCAGACCCAAAAGTTGCGACCCGCTGTCCTATCCATCAGAACCACACAATTTCGTTATTTGCGCCTGGGATTTTATGTAGATGAAGGTGGGTACCGTGTGGATACTTTTGTCTATGTAATTTTGCTTTATGCCCGCCGAATCCAATGTAAAGACCCACGGCAGTTTCTATCTATGAACTTCATGACTTTTGAATTTCGATCGCTCGAGGGGAATCTCTCCATATCGATCCTTTGTCCCCATGCCCCAACCATCCCACACCCTCAGTCCTCCCACTCTCTAGACCGGCGCAAAGCCATGCTTCCGTAAACCACTCCAGCTCAATCCAGAACACTAACTCCTGCCTCACTTGCATCTGCAGCCTTTCCCACCTTTCCAAAAATATACTCCTCCAAATCCTTATATGCCACCTCCAAATCATCATTCACAATAATCTTATCATGAACCCCCTCTTTTTTCGAATATTCCAATTCCAGCTTTGCCTGTTCCAAACGCTTCTGTATCGATTCTTCCTTCTCTGTACCCCTCCCCCTAAGTCTCTTCTCCAACACCTGATACGGAGACAATTCCGCAGTAGACGGTGGAGAAATAAACACATAACGAGCAGGAAACGGCGGACTCAAAGAATGAATCTGTTTAACACCCTATTACCCCCCCAAATTAGCACAATAATCACCCAACACTCAACCCCCCCCTGGAATAAACGTACCTCCATCTCAATATCCAACACAACAATTTTCCCCTCCGCCCTCTTCTCCTCAATCATCTTCCGAGACGTCCCATATCGATTCCCGCCAAACTTCGCATGCTCAACAAAATCCCCATGCGCAATCATAGCTTCGAATTCGACCATCGGCACGAAATAATAATCGACATTGCACTTCTCTCCTGGACGCGGCGCGCGCGTCGTGTGCGAGATTGACGTTGTGAAGAGGGATGGGTGGTTGGTTAGGAGTCGGGTGTAGAGGGTTCCCTTTCCGACGCCCGAGGGTCCGCTGATGATTATTGGGTTTGTTGAGGGGGGGATTGCTGGGGGTTTTGGTTAGTATATATATTAGTTCTTCTTCTTCTTCTTCTTTCTTTTCTCTAGAAATCTTCTCCTCTCCTCTCCTCTCCTCTCCTCTCTATCTTTTTCCTTTTCTTTTTATTTAGGAACACTAAGAACATAGAAATACAAACTCACGAGACATGCTAGCGCTTTTTGCACTTAAACCTAAACCCAAATTCGAATTCCTACTAAAAGCAGCAGAAGACGAATATCTAGGAGGAAAAGAAGTACGAGTAACAAGAGGAGAAACTTTGCGCAGGAAACTAGGTGTAGTGGTAGTAGTAGACGAAAGTCGCAGGAATTGCGGATGCAGAAAACACATATGTGTGGGAGAAAACCGATTAGTGAAAGTTAATCCAATTAATTAACGTGACGCTTGAGCACGCAAAGTAGGTAGGTAATTGGTGCGTGCTGGGAGCGAGGGCGATAAAGCTGGGGAAACCCAAGCAAACCCCTTATCGACGTTAGGTTAGCGCTTGGGGATCTTTTAGCCTTTGATGTGAGGCCAGATTGTCTGGCCGTAGGACTTGTTGGCTGGGGGAAGTCAGTCATAAAGTATGGGTTGAAAGTCTTGAAAGACTTGCTCTAAATTAACCCATTGCTTAAATCTACCTAGGCAATTGCGGGAGTCATATACTAAGATCAAGCACCAGTCATCATGTCACAAGATACCAATTGCCCCAAGAATTAAAAGAAGATCAAATTATTTACTATTGAAATGAATCCTCTGGATATTAAAGAAAAGGGCTAATTAAGCAAAGGAAAAATGTAGAGATATTCAGTTTAAAAAAGCCCAGCTCCACGAAAGCAGTCCATTAAAATCTCCTTTAAACTGCTCTCAAGAAAATGTCGCTTTTGGCAAATACCGTCTCGCCATCATAAACACAACCAATCATCCAACTCACCACCGGCCTCAACATCACCACCAACTAGCCATCATTCGTATTCCATCATTTCCTTAATAGCCGTTCATGGTCATTCTCTGGGAATTTCTGCTCAATTCTCTATCAGCTGCTGGACTGATTGGTCTGCTACCAGCATGTCCTGCAGCACTGCTCTCCTTGAGGGCCAACAATTGCTTGGCACGGAAGGTTTCGTAGTGGATTTGAGATGTGGTTTCGATGAGGTCTTGGAGATGGGTTCGAGTCAGGAAGTTTCGGAGGTAGACAAATTCGCAGTGGTTCTCATCCTCAACGTTGATAACACCCCATCTGTTTTGACGTCCGCGAACTGATTTGCCTGCAACAACAATATCCTTTTCGGATCCGACAACGGCGAATGGGATGATGTCCTATTATTGTTAGCTTGCTTGCTTGAGACACAAATACGTGTAAATTACCTTGATCTGTGCGTTCAATGCTTTCTCTTCCTCATCAAACTCATCATTCTCGTATGGGAACATCTTCAAATTGTGGAAAGCGAACTCCTCCTTTATACGCTCCTTGAAAGCGGCACGTTCCTCCAAGGTCAAGGAATCCGACTTGGCGATAACTGGTACGACATTGACAACATCTGAAAGCTTCTTCAAGACCACAATATCAATTGGCTTCAAGGCGTGGCCAGAAGGTTGAATGAAGAACAAACAACAGTGGATGCGGGTGTCTTGGATATATCTTTCTCTCTGGGCTGTAAGTTCCTTTCGGAGGTATGCAGAGTGTTGGTCTTTAATATATTTGACGATTGGATCCCAGCATCGATCGTTGTTAACTTGATCTCCATAACCTGGGGTATCAACAATATTGAGTCGCAGCTTTACGCCATTCTCCTCGATGATGTGCGATACGGTTTGAATTTCGGTAGTAGAGCGGACTGGTTCATCGGGGGCGAGTCTGCCTTTGGAATCGATCAAGTGTGAAGCAAAAATGGTGTTGATGAGGGTGGATTTTCCAAGACCGGTTTGTCCTACGAGATAATTCTATTAGAAAATATCCCAAAATGACTTTACTAATGATATCACAAAGTGAACTCACCGACACAGATAACGTTGAACTGAAAACCGCGTTTCAAGAGCTTGCGCTCAATTTGTGATGTGATACTATCGAAACCAACATGGCTTTTTGGGAATACGGAAGGTTGAGGAGCATGTCTATCAGTTATTGTCGACATTTTGGAAAGAGAGTATTAATTTTTGAGTCTTTCTAAACGAGAGTATGATCTTTGAATTGAATTAGAAACAAAAGACGAGGGTGTTCCTTCAAAAGTAATATGCAAATCAAAAGCCGTTGATAAAGAACAAAGTTTAGGGAAGGAGGTCGGGTTAGTCTCCAGATTATTTTGGCGATATAGCGTTGTAACTTGTACTTCAGGGGAAAGTTATTGGACAATTCTAAGCTAATCTTAAAATGAGCTAGCTTATCTTAAAGTGGAAGTAACCTAGTAAAGCATCCGAGCCGAAGTGAAATAGTAAAGAAGTTCAAGATTTTGATAAGATCAAGTTGTCGACAGTGAGGTAGACTACCAATAACACTATTTTAATTCCTCATCGAAATTTCAATCAAAATGGCGGCAGCTCACGTCACTACCTCTTCGATACTCTTGTCATTTCTCCCACGATTGGCACCTGCAACAGCCACTTTCGCAACGAGATCAACTACTTTATACTCGCGACAACTATCCCATCCATTACTTCCATTACTCGCCATCCCATCCGCCATACATCTCAATATCCCTGGAATTCTCGAAGGAATATGGGACGGAATATTGAAAGCTGTACCGAAGAAGAAGACTTCACACATGAAGAAGAGACATAGGCAGATGGCAGGCAAAGGGTTGCAGGATGTTACCAATTTGAATAAATGTTCTGCTTGTGGTCATATTAAAAGAGCGCATTTATTATGTCCTTATTGTGTTGCTGGTAAGGGTTTGCTATAATACATTTCACAGGACCGTAAGTTAATGATGATGCAGAAATTAAGACTTTCTTCAAGACCCACGCACATGAGGCAAACTTTGCCGCAAAAGAAGCCAGGGCGGACGAAATAGCTGAGCAAAAAGTAAGAATAGAGGCAGGACTAATAAGAGCTGCAGAGGGGAAGACAAAGAAAGAGGCAGAACGGGAGGAGCTGGAAACTAAGAGGATAGAAAAGAAGGCAGCAAAGGATGCAGCGAGAGTGATATATGAAAAGAAGAATCCCAAGCAGATTATTGGTAAGAAATACATTCCAGAGGTGGCAGCTGAGGAGGGTATATGAGGGGTAGTCGTGAACTTGTATGTGTATGGCATCTGCAAAGGCGTTTTGAGATATGGGGACGAGATCCTGAACAGAGATATTCCCTCTGAAGCTGGTACAAATGGTATAACTGTACAACCAAAATAACAATATCCTACCATATCCATCACAATTTTGTCCTAAGGCTCATTCTAAAGACCATGTAAAATGTGATTTCTGAAGTTGATTTGATATGTGAGGTCATGACATTTTCTTCAATCCATTGAACCCCGCCAAAGCTTCCGAAGCTTCAGCTTCATCTACATCGTCCACCAAAAATAATCCTCCCCCTAACAACCATATATCCAAATATTCAAATGAATCGGTGACAATGGTCTGTTAATCTTCCAATCTTTCATACCTGAGCTAACATTCCAAAGTCTAAACAATACCTCACAGCACACACGATCGATAATGGTATGTCCATAATAATGCCCCTCCAATTCCACCTCCATTCGACCTCCCCTTTCTCACTCTAATCACCTCTACCCTCCTAACATTACTAACATGCACCTCAGCCCACAAAACCGACATCTTCTCCCTTGCCGTAACCTCCACCTCAGTTCTCTCCGCCTCCGGCACATCCACCCTCAAAGTGCACAGCACGCTCAGCACGCCTCCCTCTCAAACCCAATCTCTGCCCGCCCACAAACTCGGCTGCCACCACATCTGCGCCTCGAAATCCGGGACTGTAGCTGCGTCCGCCGGTTTTGATGGCACGGTTTGTATCTGGACGTCTTCATCTGCCAACCCGGATTTTGGGACCCAAGCGGGAAGTGGAGAATGGTCGCTTCATGGTCATGTTCTCGATGGTAATAAACCGGGGGAAATTTGGGCGTTGGCGTTAAGTGCAGATGGTCAATTCCTCGCGGCGACGAATGTAGATGGGAAGATCGGGGTGTGGGATTTATTGCTATCGGTGGGAGAATCGAAAGGGGATAATGCTGGGAAGAAGAGTGTGGGCAAGAAAATTCGGGAGTATGAGACGAAGGGTAGCTTTGGGTTGTGTGTGGATATTAGTGCGGATGGTAGGTTCACGGCCAGTGGGCATGAGAATGGAGGAGTTTATGTTTTTAATAATGATACTGGGAGGATGGTGCATAGTTTACCTGGTAAGTCATCTCTCAAGAGGGATTTAGTCGGGGGTAATGGGAAAGATAGAACTAATATATACAGGCCTGATCCAACCAATCCGCACCCTCTCTTTCTCCCCTCTCTCCACATACCTCGCTGCCGCCGGCGACTCCTCAACCATCGCTCTTTATTCCGTCGCCCACGGCGAACAAGTCGCTAATCTCACGGGTCATACTGCATGGATTTTCAGCATCGATTGGAGTTTCACAGGTGAATACTTGGCAAGTGGTGCTTGGGATGGTAAAGTCAAGATATGGAGTGTAGAGGCAAGACATTGTGTGGCAACGCATAGTGAAACGGATAAGGCACTTTGGGCTGTAAAATGGTTGCCGAAGGTGCAGGGGAGGAGTGAGGCGTTTGTTACGGCTGGGGCGAATGGAAGTTTGAGCTTTTATAGAGAAGCTACGGGGGGTTGAATGGTTGAGTTTAGGGGGTATAGGGGTGCTAGGAAGAACTTGAAGAACTTGAGGTTCAAGAGAAGAGGGCTTTGCTTGGGCTGATAAGTTCAGCGCGTGAAGATGACGCAGGTTGTGAGCATGAGCATGAGCGCGGCGTTGAAGCACTCGAGGCATAGACAAAAGTTCTAATGAATATCTACAGTTAAGAGCATAGCACGACACTTACATACTACATACTAAATAGCCACCGAGTACTCGAGTATATCACAAACAATACATTCAACCCCATTCTTATTCTAATCGTTGTTTTTTTTTTACGACGAGCGTAAGAGACGAGGAAAACTCAGACTGTATTCAACCAAAAGAGAATATAGCAAGTTGCGCACTCATTTATCTATCTCTATATGTTATCTCTACATCATCGAAAAATGGAGGATTTAGGGCTGGCTACTCATCTCATCTCATGTACTCGAGTATTCTTTAGCGAAGTCTTTAATTTACTTTTTATACTCATACTCGTACTTTTCATATATATAGATACATATATTTATACATGTACATATACATCTTCATACCCATCTCTATACTCTTTCATACCCACCTCCATACTCTTTCATACGGCTTTCTCTAAATACCTACCTACCTATTCTATCTAGTCACTAATCTTTTTAATATAATATAATCTAATCTCATATAATTAATCTAACCTATTCTATCTAGTCACTATTCTAATATAATATAATCTAACGAGTGTTGGAACTTGGATGGGGAGAATAGGTTAGGTTAGGTTAGGTTAGGTGGGTTAGGTTATTGTATGAGTAGATATTGGGGGAGTTGTATTGGTGTGCGGTGTTGGGGTTGGAGCTTGGTTTTGGAGCTTGGAGTTTGGATTGCGGAATGGATTGGGGTATTAGATCTGTGTGCGGTGTTGGGATATGCGGTATTGGGGTTTGGGATTTGGGTTTTTTGTGTGTGGTGTTGGAGTTTGGGGATTGAGGATTGGATTTGTGTACGGTGTGTGGTGTGGATTTGTGTACAGTGTGTGGTGTGTGGTGTTAGGTTTGGGTATTGGTATTGGGTATTGGGTATTGGGTTAGGGTATTGGGCATTGGTTTGGAGCTTTGATTTTGGAGTTTGGTTGTTAGTTACTCGAGTAGAATAGAAGTTATTTTTTGAGATTGATTGATTAGTGGATATTAGATATTAGATACTAAACATATATCTTGATAAGAAAACTAAACTGTCTATCTATCTATCTATCTATCTATCTTGTCAAATCAACTCAAATAGATCCAAACGTCCAGATGCAAAGGAAAAGGGAAGTGATTCTGGGAGTAGTTAGTTCTAGAAGTGTACTCGAGTCTATATTACAACGTACCGGTATGTGTATAGGAAAGATAAGGTATGGTAAAGGTAAGGTAAGGTAAGGTAAGGTAAGATAGAGTAAGTTGTGTTGTGATGTGATGTGATGTGATGTGATTGGTATGAGTATGAGTATGAAAATTTTGGAGGAGATTAGCTTGTTATTGGGGCGAGGAGTGAGGGGTGAGGGGGTGTGGAGAGTGGAAAAGTTCAAGGGGGGTGAGGAGACTTAGGAGAGAAGATATAATTCAAAAGTATAGGTCGAGAAAGAAGAGTAAGGAAAATCATGATATATACTTATAGATTAAATTCTTAAAGGAACAAAATATAATAGATGGTACAGTATAGTATATAACATACGAGTTTAACACATAAAGCTATATTATTATATACAGTACCAAACAAAATCCCAGTCCAGTGCCAGTATCCAAGAGTTCTGGCTGGTAAATACTAAGGAGGTGATGTTTGTTTCTTTATTCTTTGAAATATACTCTATTAACCTGCTCTTAGATATTATAATAACCTTAAGATATCATGACGTGGAATTCATGATGAAGAGGTCTAATAAGTCTATAGGATAGATAAGAAGCCACGAGGGCCATGCATGGTAATATCAATTTTAATATTGTATTGTATAGCATAGCATTTGAGATGATATGAAATGAGGTGGAATCTCACTTGAGGTATTCGTATCTCTATCCAGTATACTTTGTTGTTACTTGATGCAGGAAGGAAGGACAGGTTTTGAGATAGAGATAGTGATAGTGTATAGTGTATAGTGTAGGCAAGTAAAGTTGGCTTTGGATATACCTAGTAAGTTTTCGATCTTTCTATCTCCAATTTCGCTCAACTAAAATAAACTGCAAGGAAAAGGAAACAAACTATCCTGGTATCTATCTCTGTGATATGCATGCACCTCTCTTCATCTGATCGATCTGACTCCTCGAAATGAAATCACCATTGCTCTCATTTCTCTATCATCTTTTCTCAAATGCTCTCATATCTCGCTACTCCCGTATCTATCTGCAATTTCATCCATATCCATAAGATTTCTCCCTTCTCACTTCTCACTTCCCATCCCTCACCCGTCTCAACACAAAACCTCACCCCTCTACAACAAAACCGCACCCACCAATCCAACCAAGCCCAACAATCCCGGAATAATCAAGGTTCCAGCACCACCTTCAGCCGTAGTTCCACTCGCACTAGATGCACTTCCTGTTGCGCTCACAGTCGATCCACTCGTTCCAGTTGCGCTTCCGCTTCCGGTGATTTTCGCTCCGCTACCACTTGCTGTCGCGGTGATTGAGCCGGATGCCGCGCCTGTCTTTGTGGTTGATGCGGAGGAGGATGAGGATGTAATTGCTGTTTTGGTTTTTGATTAGCTTTTATATACTTTTTAACTTCTTCTTCAACTCCATCTTATAAATAACCACTCAAACTTAAAACCCCAAATCAAGAATCCGGGCAACCTCCCCACCACCCATATCATCTCCCCCTTTTCCCACCCTCCTCTCACCTCCAAACAAACCCCCCAAAACTAAACCCCCAACAAAAAAGAAAACTCACAAATAGTAACCCCCGCTTCCTCCAAACAAGTTGCTTCATAAGCTTTCACCGCCTCCTGATAAGCACCCCCCATACATTTCTCAGTAACATTTCCCACAACAGCATTTTCGAGGGTGCCGCAGAGAGATTTAAGATCGGAAGGGTTGGTTTGCACGTTGATTGCTGCGAGCAGACAGGCGGGTGGGGTGGCGGATACGGAGGTGAGGTTGGAGAGGGCGAGGAGGGCGAACGTGAGGAGGGTTGGGGTGTACATTTTTGTGTGGTGTGTGGTGTTTGGTGTTTGGTGTGTGGTTGGGTACGTGGGTGATTTGATGGAATGGAATGGAATGGAATGGAATCGACTGCGAATGGATTGCGAATGAATGAATGAATGTGTATTGTAAATGAATGTGTATAAATCAAAAGAACGTGATGTTTAATATTTCGTGTGTATGTACGAGTAAGTAACAAGTAAAGATCGATGTGTAGGTAGTTTTCAAAAGAGAGGACAGCGTAAACGCAAAAAGATTGTATGTTGTAGAAGTGTAGAAGTGTAGAAGTTGAACTTCGTATATGAAATGAAAGGTCGCGAGTGATCCCTCCTATTGTGATTGAGGATGCTTAATGTGGTATGGCGGGGCTTGGCGGGGAAGTAGAAGGGGTGCACGCTAATTTTAGAGTTATATTACTGGTAGTTTAGTGTCATATTCGATATTGAAGGAAGAGTTCAGATGGAATTTATAATTTGAGAATGAATCTGATGAAGCCTAGCTTATTTGAGACTGAGAAATAAAAGGAACCTAGATTTTATCAAGTAGGGATTTGAGACTGGAGAAGGGATAGGTAGTCATAAGACATTATGTCGTGTCTTCTCCTTGCAATAAAGATTTAAACAGAAAGCAGAGATATGCTTTATTCATTTATTTGTGATAGGAAATTATAAAAGTAAAATAAAAGCTATTAAGACATATCTATCACAACTCTTCAAACCCATTTCATATCTTTGATAAGTTTGACCAACCAACCAACATACGATCCAGTCATATACATGAGTTCTCCTACCATATCATACCACACCATACCAAACGTCAAGCCTCTTATGGGCGACTGTTATCCCCATCCCCATCGATATCATAAAATAGAAAACTCCCGATTCGATTCCCCATTCTAGCTTTGATTCTTTGGGTACTGGTATATCAAGAAAAGAATAAGAGGTCTACGGTCTTCGGTCTTCGGTCATCACAACTGCCCATTCGATTATTTCTCGAGTAAAGATCTTGGCATGGCACCTAAATAACTATTAGAATCCAGCAACTATCGCGACAATCATATCAAGAAAAAGAATACTAACCAGACATACCACCAAACATACCCACACCCTGTACAGCCGCTTCTGGAAATGCAGCTTTTCCGCAAAGACAACTACAAGAGCAAGTTCCATCTGCACCCTTCGTGCCCGTACCCGAAGCCATTGATGCGGCAGCCGCAGCCACCGACGCAACAGGGCTCGAGGCTGTTCCGCTACTGGCTGCGCTGCCTGTTCCGCCTTGTATGGCACTTGGGGTTCCGGTGCCGTTTTGGGCGACGGCCATGGCTTTGAACATGGCTTGGGATTTGCTGGCTGTGGGATTAATGCTGAATACCATTCCCTGACCACAATGACCTGATTGGCGGCAATAGAACCCTGTATTCTGATTAATATGTGATGATTGATTCTTAACAAGGTGATGTACTAACATTGAGGAGTAGCAACCATGACTACCATAGCCATTGATGGGGCTGGGGTAATTTTGTTGTCCGCGTTGGGAACGAAACCACTATCCATTCCGGTGGCTAACTTTTTACATGGAGCTGCGAAGGCAGATTGTGTGAGGGTGTGATTTTTAGATTCGAAACTGAAGACGACCATATCTCCTACGGCGGCGGAAATCGTTTCAGGGGTATACACCAGACCGGAAACACCACCAACGACGACAGAATGTGTGGCTGCTGCTGCTGCGGCCACTGTTGCGCCGGCTGCCTGAGCAACAGTTTTCGTTTCTGTCACGGTTTTGGTTGCTGCTCCACCACCATTGTTGGTCCAGATGATAACGACATCCTCGCCCTTGGCTTGCACGATTGTGATCTCCTTCTCCTTAACAGCAAGTCTCGATGGTCTCTCATTGAGCTCCGGTGTCACTAATCCTCTTCCAACCAGGTCA
The DNA here is from genome assembly GCA_000503235.1 of Sclerotinia borealis F-4128. Classification (NCBI taxonomy): domain Eukaryota; kingdom Fungi; phylum Ascomycota; class Leotiomycetes; order Helotiales; family Sclerotiniaceae; genus Sclerotinia; species Sclerotinia borealis. The sequence continues at coordinate 21,402 of KI628841.1, forward strand.
TGTTGAAGACTACCGGCCAAAATCAGTGGTGCTGCGCACAATGCTGCGAAGATTGAAAATCTCATGATGAATGTATTAAGATATAAGGACTCGAAGTCGTATGGATATAAGATGAATATGGAATTGTGATATGTAAGCCGCGCTGCGGGAAAGTCAAACTATCAAAGTTATCTTGGCTCGTGTAATGATTGTGAGTTGAGTGAGGTGCTGTAGTGATAGAAAGTAGCCAGTTGGCGAGGGCCTGCTCGTGATAGTAATTAACAGAAAAAAGTAAAGAAGCGTGAATGAAAGTGTTCACAAGTTTATGAATGATAATAGAGAGAGAAAAGAATGAATTGGGTCTTGGGGACGGTCTTGGTATTAATCAAGCCATGAGAATTGAGATACTGGGGCTCAATGACAAAAGTAATGAAAGCACTTGCTTCGAACATCCTTGATCGAAACGATTCGATGAACGGAAGGGAAAAGGCTCCAGGATGTATCGTACCACTCGGAGATCAAGTTGTCCGGATCAGAGTCTTGAACTGCTATTTGGAAACGAGGTTTGGATGAAGATGTGATGAAAAACCCTAGTCATCAATGCCAAGCTCAAACACAAGAAAATCTTACATCTTTCATCCCTGTACCTTAACGCTGAACATCGCGTACAGCCTATAGTACAGCCTATATGAAAGCCCAATCTTGCCCCATAGGTACATTGTACCCTGGTCCAGCCCTAACATTTACTGTTTTGGATCTCTTGTGGCGCGTATGAGATTCGTCTCAACTGTCATATTTGGGACGACCGACGGGTGGATGGACATGCAATAAATTTTAGTGATGAAGCCATTGTCTTGAACATTAGATTTAAGGGAAGAAAAGAAGGAGAAATTTGATCTGATAATTGACGGAGGCGCATAGGGGGGTCGTGAGGTCGAAATGAAGTCTTATCGCGACTCATCATCTGAAGTTTTTGAGAGTGACCGTTTCATCGCATTCTCACGTTCAACAATGTCTTCCGTAAAATCCTGAATAGATTGGTAGGTGGCAGTGCTCATCACTAGATATCGATATTGAGGCGTTCAACAACATCAGCGATATCATAAGATCAGTATCGAAATGCTTGTGAACTCCTCGTCCCACATATCATCAAAAGTATCAATGACAAACTCTTTGGGGAATGGACTTGTGTGTAACGACAAAACGTAAAGGAACTTCAGCCAATGCGCAACAATATAAGGTAACCGGGGGGAGGCCTATAAGCTTCATTCATGAAACCATACTGGTATACCTCCTGTAACGTCGGTGCTTCTATATGGTTCGAAATCCCATGAGATCGTCCTTTTGTTCTTTTGACATATGCCACGGCAATAGCACAGCTCGGAATTCATACCGATACCAACCAAACCTTAATGTTCCGTCTTAAATAAGATCAGATGGTTCAAACTATCCGTGTCACAGATATTCACGATAGTGACGATTCCCCCATAGAGGATTCATGCTATATGAGTACCCCATGCTTGTCAAGTACTCTTACTTGGTCCCTGTTGCTGCTGTTGACCTTCATAGAGTCCAGTATAATAGCCAGCGTAGTACCATGACATCAGTAAATTCTTGAGATTTTCATCGTGAACTGTATGAGAACTCCATGTCAGCCGGAGTCTTACGAATATCATAACGGTGTTTGCACGTCTCACCTTGACCGATCAACTGTGGTGGCAGTGTTGGTGCTGTTGGTGCTGTTGATGATTGAGGATGGGATTCGGTCTCTTTCATTGTGGGTTGTTCTTCAATCTAAAGAATGATTAGATTTAGTCAAGATGTAGATTAGTGGATCATTTTAATGCTTACTTTGGGTTTGTTCTTCGTTGAAGTATGATCGTCTGTTTTTTCAAACTCGCTTTGCTTGGTAGTATTATCCTCCAGAGGTTCTTCCACAACTTCTTCGCTATCCTCATCCATAGCTTCTTCCCTACAAGAGGTCAGTGATGATGTGATACTGAAGCAACTGAGGACTCACAATCCATTACTCTGGTTCTCGAACTCATTCAATACATCTTCAACTTTCTCTCCACGGGCGTGAATACCATGATACTTCTACTCATATTTCGTTATTAGCAAAGTTCACATCACATCTCGGGTTCAAATCATTTACCTCATATTCTTGCAGAGCTTCATTCCACGAATTCACAAGTGTGGAATCATCCCATACTTCCGCATGGGTGGCATTGGTATGTGACGCCATTTTGCGATGGTATTATGATTGATTGGGGTTGGAGGGTGAAGATATCGAGGAATGGAAGCCGCAGAAGCAGCAAAATTACACCAAATATTTTTCTTCACCATAACTTCATTTCGTTTCCAGAGATATCTTGAATCATAAGTGGTTTCTTTTGTGAGATCTCTCGAACCGTTGACAGCCCAATTACACGTGATAAACACGTGACATATCCCGACCAAATGGTGTTTCTTTCAAAACGCACACTGCACATAATAGAAATCGCGGTACCGATACTCAATCACATTCCGAAAGTCTTCACTTCACTTCACTGTCATATGTATTCATGTATTCATGTATTCATGGATTCATGGATTCTTCAAAATTAATCAAAAGATTCAAGATCCATCCATCTAATATGGGTATACTAGATCCCTCCTCATAAATTTTTAACTTTTTAAATCGTCAACTTTAGTCATTTATCACATTATCCTTTACAAAGAACTTCAACACAACTACTTAAAACAACCATTATATTCTCACTATTACCATATACCATACCATATACCCAATCCAACCCAACCCATTCACCCAACCCAATCCCTACTCTAAATATACGCACTAAAATCCCCCTCACTCCCTCCAAACCCCAATCTCCCATTCCCACCTCCCTTCCCAGCTCCCATGCCCTTCGCCTTCCCATCCCCATCACCATCACCACCCCTACTCCCCGGCGGACTCCCCACACTCCCAAACAAACTCCCCAGCGTAACACTACTCTCTCCATGCTCCCCATGCCTCCCCATCTTCGCCTTCGTACTACTAATCCTTTTATTTTCCCTCGCATCCACACTAATGGGTCTTCTGCCCGCCCCCATCACCATTCGCGCATTGGGTCCTACGAATAGATTGCCCATCACGGGACTTTTTTCTCTTGTTTCTCGCGCTTCTTTCTCATCTCGTTCTTTTCCTTTGAGATCGGTTTCGGTAGAGCGCCGTCGTTGGTTTTGAGACGAGGTTTGGGTCACCAGTTCGGGGGTGTAGGGATTAGAGAGGAACGGGGAGAAGGAGGGGATGGCCAGGGTGTTACTTCTACCCCTAGTACCAGTGCTTCCCGTAGGAATTTGTGGTATTTGTGGAATATTCGTATCCGTTCCATGACGAATGAAATTAGGTTGCGAATCCACATCCGTGTTTTCTCCCATACTTTCCCAGCTGCCAGCGCTAAATTCGCTGGGATGGATATCACTTCCAGTTTCCATATTCTCCTGTCCGACTTCTCTTTCCCGTTCTCTTCTGTCCATTTCGAGAAGTTGTGTGTGACGACTCTGACTTTGTGATATATTTCCCTGTGGCTGTGAAGTTCCATGATTAATCTGGAATTCTTGCATACTGGGAGAAACGCTATCGAAGCGACTATCCATGCTAGCCATACTATCGCTTCCTTTAAGTCGTGACTTGCTAAATGTAGCTTGGATATAAGAGCGCAATTGACGTGTTCCTTCTTTAGCGCTGGAGTAGCCATTAGGGTATGTTATACCCAATGAATCGTTGTTGATTCCTGTACCAGTGACTTGGAGCTCATTGTCGATTTGTACTTCTTCTGGAACGGTAGGAGAATCCGCATAACTTCTCCTCGCTTTCCGACGCACGGAAGCCATCCTACCACCGCTAAAGAATGGAGAGACACCTCCGCGTCGGGATACAGGACGGGTGCTAAAGCTACTATGAGATATCCTACTATTCCCCCCAGTCTCCTGTTCCCAGATTGGTGCTGGCGCAAGAGGACTTTTGGGCACAGTTTTTATACTCAGCATCTCGTTGCCTCCGCTTGGCGAAACAGTTGCTTGTGCGAACTTCAAAAGATTGGTGGAGGCGGACGAGTACACGCTCGTCACACTCCGATGTTTATCACCTTCTGTGTCAATCGTATTTACTGTTTTCCATGTGCGAGAATTTCGAGCAAGACTCGGGTGTTGACCATGGCCTATGCTTCCTCTATGGCCTGGAGTGTTTAGAATATCAAACGAGGACATTGATTCTCGAGCTCCATGACCAATCCCACTTATTCTCTTATCTACACCGTCTCCTAACGCGAAATGTAAGTTTCGAGTTGTCGATTTCCGATGCACTCGTCTCTTTTCGGTATTTTGGCCCAATCTGCTCTGGCGTGGTGCGAGAGGCGACCGTGCAGCTTTGCTCCAATCTCCCGATATGACTGAGAAGTTATCCAGAGGAGAGGATGAAAAGTTGCTGCCCGTTAGGTTTAATATTGTACCATCCGAAATGTTGGTATCAAGAAGACTCATATCACTGTTCCTCGGCCTTGGATCGTTGCCACTAACGTACTGCGACCGCCTTGTATGTCCTTTCCTCGAATAATTCGAATAATTTCGTTGCAACATGTTACTACTATTTGTTCTCGTACTCGAATCCAAGGTATAACCAGTGTCTTGAGTATTCCTCCAAGTGCTCCTATTAGGAGTTTTGCTCAAAGCATTTTCTGAGTATGCACGAGCCCGGTTCGCTGAGCCCTGAGACTCGCGGAAGTTTGACTTTGGAGCCAAAGTTTGCGAACGACGGAGTGATTTTCGGCTGTCATAAACTACGATATTGGGCGTGGTTGACGTATACACACTAGAACTAGCTTCGATAGAGAAGCCAGAGGTATCGAGCTGAAGCGGTGCAATCCTTTTAGCGGAGTAGGTGCGTTCAACTATGCTTGAAGTACTTCTCATGGGGCCCGAAATGTCTTCTTTGGAAGGACCCCCAGAACCTAACGAGGAAGCAGAGCGACGTTTCCGATAATAGAACAGACAGAGAAGAAGTGCTATGAAGACGATTAGTACCGGAACCACAATTGCTGCTATCACTCCTTTGCTCAATTTCTTGCTTGCAGATGGATTTATATCCGATGCTGCGGGTGTACCCGATGTTGATGGAGTCAAGCCAGATGATCCCGTAGATGAGGCGCCATCGGAAGCATTGATGGCCAAATTAAAAGATTCAGAGCTTGAGCGTTTCGATGTCTTAGAGGTGGCTGTGAGTGTGATGTTGATACTGGAGGGCTTAGCAGAGGTAGGCACCTTCCCCGATATCACAAAGCCGTGAGAATCAAAATATATCCAATCTGTTGGTGGAGATACTTGTGCCGTTAAAGTAGTGTTATGGGTGTTCTCAATGTAGGCGCCGAGGCTGAAGGAGAATTTAGAACCAATAGTTGCATTCACATCTTTGATCGGACCAATGAACAATGCCATAGCTATCTTGATGAAGACCAGAGTATTGACATTATCCCCATATATATCCACTGCTTGCACAGAGACGTTATACGAAATGGCGTCGGCTGGCGGTGTGCCAGTTAGGCTGAAAGTAGTATTATCGAAGGTAAGCCATGCCGGTGTTTGAGCAGTAATTGAGGCTATACTTGAAGCATTGGCGGCCTGCCCATCGAGCTGAAGGCTATCCTGTAAACCCGTGTAGTTGATCTCCACCCCTGGTGTGGCGTTGACAACTGAACTTACTGTGCTGAATGCTAGAAGGTGTACCCCGACCCTAAAGTTGAAAGGAATGGATGCTCCAGAATATCCAGCTATGTCCGAAGCAATAAGCTGAACTCCAAATGTTTGAGGTGGTTGTATGAGAGAGGCATACTCTGGAGTTTCACCGCTAAAAGTAAGAGTGCTCTCATCGAAAAGAACCCAGGAAGGCAGAGGTGTATCATCAACTGTCAATGCGTAGTATATAAGTGTTGTTCCGCTACTGCTGGAGAATGTTGCTGGATCGAAGGTGATCTTGAAGGGCGACGAAGGGTGATATAATAATGTAGAAGGTGCCGAGAATGGCCCCTCCGATGACAGCTGTGATTGTGCCGGTATCTTAATTGTCGGTGGTGAGTTTTTGGACACTACTAGAGTGGTATTGGAGGTCACTGAGCCCGAGGGGTCGCTTGCGATCACCCCGAAGGTGATTTCTGTCGCCGTCCCAGTATCAACATCACTACTAGATGGTATGCCTGATAATGTTCGAGAAGTGCTATCTATGGAGAGCCACTGAGGTGAATTCGATAAACTATAGCGAAGAGATGATGTTGAAGTGAATGTTGATTGAGGAAATGTATACGAATATGGTATTGACACGCGTGCAATGGGTGGAAATTGAGAATTGATCGGATATGCGATCCTTGGTATAGCATCAGAGACTGCTCCAAAGATGGCAATAGCAGACAAAGCAGTCCTCAGTGCCATGTCCAGAGAGTCTTGCAGATGTGATTCTCGATGAGTCCGGATGAAGATAGAACTTGCATACAGAATGAGAGAGGATACATGTCAACAAAATGCTTGGATGAGAACGGCGACTGGCAGATGAAATTCGACATAGGGAAAGCTAGATATCATGGACTTGCCATCGCCAGGTATTTCAAAAGGCGCAGTAGAGGGAGGTCCACCTATCGGCATAACCTTACCTGAAGTTCGAGAACCATAGTGATGTAAGGGGTAAGACAGTATCATACCCCCGCCTTACCAGACAATCGATTAACGGAGGGGTTGACATGCTGAATTGAGGCAATATATAGTCAAATTCCATTGACCAACCCCGCCGAACCGAGCAACATGCCAACATCTCGTGGCAATTTTGACAAGCAAGTAAGATTGTCAAAAATCGTTTGAAGTAACTTGTTTGGATATATTTTTGTAATTATTCTCTCTCCAGATGACTACCTGTGGTAATATTTGTGGTATACTGACGGTAACAGAGGGAGGTTAAAAGGTAGTTAGTAGGAGTTGTCTAAATCCTCGGACGTCCCATTAGGTGCAATCTTCATTGGATCCATGCATCATTATCAATGGTTTAGCATTCCTGGCCGAGGATATTCAATTATCCAGGCCAGGGAAATGCCCTTTAGCTGTAAGAGAAAAGTTGTCACAGGGAGAGCAGATGAAGGGATGAACAAGAATAAGCTCGATTCTCAAGCGGTGAACCACACGAGGCGAAGCAACACTTACATAACCCGGCAGAATTCCCCCGTGGGCTGGCTGGTGGGGCAATATCAAAGCAGAGACAACAATCCCAGTCCCGAGTCCGCTTCTAGACTCTCTCAATTTTCCCAATAATCAAAAAATCAAAAAAATCAAAAATCAAAAATGACTTCAAGAACTCCCTCTCCCGAGTTCTCACCCTTAGCCATGGGGTTCGAATTCGCGCCCCTTCCCACCTACAAAGCCGCAACCACCAGCACCGTGAATTTCTCCGGTCTTCTCGAACCCCCACTAAAGCTCCACGAAGATCTCTCCAAAGGATGTGGTGGTCAGCTTTGGCCGGCTGGCATGGTGCTTGCACAGCACATGTTGCGGTACCATAAGGATTCTTTGAGAAATGCTAAGATGTATGTTTGATCTTCATGCTAAGTGAGTTAGTTATCAATCTTGAGAATTAATGGAAATCTAGTCTCGAACTCGGTGCTGGGGGTGGTTTGGTGGGTTTAGCTGTGGCTCTTGCATGTGATCTTCAACACCCTTTGATGCTTTCGGATATGGATGTCATGTTTGAGCTTATGAAGAGTAATATTTCCCTGAATGAAATAGAGTCGAAAGTCGAGCCACTCATTTTGAATTGGTAAATTAGAAAAATATGATTGTCATATTCTTTCTCTAACTAAATCACAGGGGCGAGCCATTACCTGATCTAGTAGTGAAGAATAAACCGGATATTATTCTAGCAGCCGATTGCGTCTATTTTGAGCCAGCATTTCCATTACTTCTTCATACCTTGGAAGAACTTCTAAACTTATCAAAAGATGCGGTCATCTATTTCTGTTTCAAGAAAAGAAGGAGGGCAGACATGCATTTTATGAAGAATGCAAAGAAGAAGTTCTTGATTGAGGAGATCGAAGATCAGGACAAAGAAACCTTTACAAGAGAGGGATTGTTCTTGTACACATTCAAGCGGAAACCATGATACCCAGAATCTGTAACATCAGGCGTATATTCAAGGCGTTTGCTCTAATGTCTATATCCAATCCAGAAAGATACCCGAGAGATTTTATATTCACTCTTCCCCAGCACCCATATTCACACCCAACAAGAAAGCTGGCTCGTCAACCTTATGATGTTCATAGCTCAAGACCCCGACAGCTCCAGGTTCAAGCATCATGGGTAGTGCTCTCCCAAGCTCAAACCCAATCCACCGTTTCGCAAAGGCTCTCAAGATATGACCATGTGCAATCAGAACAACATCCACACCCTTCTCCCCACTCATGTAAGGTGCCTGCATCTCACGAATCTTCGCAATAACCGAATCCAACCGATCCGATACCTCAGCCGCAGACTCACCCTCTTCACAGCCATCAAGCCAGATATTCCAAGGTCTCTCACCATCCAAACCCTTTTCTTTTCTAGCAGCTCGAATCTGAGCAGTGAGAAGTCCCTCGTAGAGACCATATTCCCATTCCCGTATATCCTCAGTGATATCCGTCTTAGCTCCAAGTGCCTCCCGTGTATTTCCATCAAAAAGAATCTCGTATGTGCGACGTGCCCTCGTGCGTGGACTTATGAAAATGTGGGCGAGTCTGGAGGGATCGATGATCTTGCCTGGGCCAACCATCACACCCGCAGAAGAAGAAACTTGTTTCTCTCCGTGAGGAGTCAGAGGGATATCACTTCGCCCTGTATAGCGACCTGAGATTGTCCATTCTGTCTCGCCTGATACATGATGGGATTAGAGGTTTGGTTCGTTCAATTCTTCACAGAGATGGGCAAGTTCTAGACAATGTGTATTGCGAGTGGAGCTTTAGTAGTAAAGAGCTACGATTGACTTACCACTGGCAACGAGTCAGTATCCATCTAGTGTATATTGGAGTGAGACATTGAGGTATAATTCACGTCTTAGCAGACCTGAACACCAGAAGGATCTCTACACCGCGAGTAAACACTTACTGTCGAATTAAGAAAACTCTTGGAGTACCGGCGTCCTTGTCTGGCATTGTGAAAATACTGATCCTTTAATCGATAGCTTCAATTACTGAATTGAGGGTTTAGAAACTTGAGATCGATCAACCCCCACCAAGAAAACTTAGCGTGTCTGATAAGAAGCAACCCCTCTTTCTTATCCATCAGCCCTGGCCAAAAAAGCTCACCGGGGATTATAAGCATTTACCGGGAGCTTCTCTAGAAGTCGAAAATGAATACTTAATATAACGTACATCTATTGCCAACCACGAGAATAACCCATGTGATTAACAACCAATCAAAGGTTTTGTTGAGATGGATTTTTATTTTTGGTTTATACACATTCAATATTTTACACCCTCCTTTATATACTCGCAACCAAATGCAAAACTGGTATAAGCTATTACAAGCCTCGTACTCATCTATACATACAATGCATCATTTACTCCCTTGTCATGATTGTTGATCCTTATTCCTTTTATTGTTATTGTAAACCGGACGAACTTCCATCGGCTCATCAGTTTCCTGAAGCCTGCGACGGTAGCTCTTTGCTGGGGCGGGTTTCTTTTGTGCCAGCCTCCGAACTATTAGTCTATTGGCTGGTAGTAGCCTCGATTCCCTTCCATCGTCAAACGCTGATGGCAGTCGTTGTTGTTCAATATGGCCGTCTGCCGGTGACGATGCTTCAGTATCCTGGCTGTCCAAAAACTGTCCCAGCTCTTGTTCGATTGCAATATCTGGGCTATCCCGAGATTGAGTCGATTCCAATTCAGACTCGGCCAGATTCTCGAAAATTGGTTCGGCTTCCTGATCGATAATGTTTTCTTCGTCAACCCGCAGCATAGCATCAAATATCCAATTGGGGTAGACAGGTGAGTTGATGGCATGTAGACGGCCCTTAAGAATACGATATATATCTCCTGTTTTGAGAGTGATAGCCTCCAAAATCTCTTCATCAACGACTTCGTCCTCGACCAAATCCGCTGTCTCGAATTCAGGCTCGATTGCATTGGCTACATCTGCCAGGGAAGTTTCATTCCCACCAGAATTAGACTCCAGGGCTTCACTTAGACGAGCTCTAGCTTGGAATCTGAGCCAACACCTACTTGACATAACATGATCGACCACGAATCCAGACCTCTTTGTTCGAATGAGGGCATCAGCGGTCATAAGTGGGTCTTGAAGTCTCATGTAGCCCATAGTCAAGGCATTCCAGGTGGCTTGGTTTGGTTTCAATCCCTCTTTCTCAATCATGATCTGTAACACCTTTTCGGCTGCACGTGGTTGTCGGCGTTGCATGAATACATTCAGCAATGTAGTCCATGTATGAATACTTGGAGGCGGTGGCGAAAAACTATCATTAGTTGAATCAAAAGAGTCATCATCTGACTCAATGTCCGTGTCGATCTCATCAGAGGTATTGGGCATCTCAACAGTGTTGTTATCGTCGTGAAATTGATCAGTCTCAGTAGCAGGTACCGGGTGCCGCCGTTTGGAACGAGGAGTTTGCATGTCAGCAATGATTTGGAGACAATCGTGTATTGGAGCTTCGAGGGAACCCAATCCCACAAGCAAATGGTTGTAAATCTGGGCCTGTTCCAATAAAGGGGCGACAATTGGGTTTTGTGTCGATATCAAGGATTTGAAGTGATCGTAGAAACTAAGTAAAGCCTTATAGTTACGAACGCTGCTAATGTATGATTTCAGCATCACAATCAAAGTCACATGATTTGGTTCTATCAATAAACCATGTTCAACATTAGACTCATGGTTTACTACCGTAGTTTCGGATTTGGTCATGACAGACAGATCAGAACTATGTAGATCTTGCTCCACATGAACCGGAGTTTGGTCAGCGATAGCAATCGAGATGTCATTTACCTCATCGTCGGCAGTGTTCCTTAGGAAATTTTTCTCGAATCTAGGAATAAGTTGAGCCAATGGTTCAACATTGAAGCTTCCTAGATAGATTGGAAGCATCCGTGAAAATGACGTTTGAAGAGATCTTCTCTCGTCGGGAGCGAGTTTGTAATATTCTCGTCTGTGTAAGATAAATACTGCGTCCAAGATGTCCGTGACAGTATGACTATTTCGAATGCCATCCTCATTCATCCAGTGCGTCAGTTTTTGCAACGCGACTTCATCTACACGCATCTTGGCATCATTTAGCATGATTGAATAAGTGTATGCGTCCGCCTTGACTCCATTTTCAATCATCATATCATAGATTTGCCATGCCGTAACATGGTCTCCAGTTTGGAGTGAATTTTGAATCAGTATATTGTAGGTGCAAATATCTGGCCTTAGACCGTGATGTAGCATGAAATCGAAAAGCTCCGTATCAGTGACTTGAGCATCAGGGTCACGATATCTTTTGGCAAGAAGTAAATTGCACATTTGTGGCCATCTCTCAAGGTTCAAATGAATGCCTTGTTCAGTGGCCTGGCTAAGGACTTGAAAAGCTAAGTCTGTCTGTTGAGACCGTGCAAATCGATAGACAAATCGTAGTAAAGTCTTGCCATTAAGATGTTGGCCTGTTTCCACAAGTACGAGATAAAATGTTCTGAATTCTTTTCCATTCATCATGGACTGTAACAAGTATACTGAGCGCGAACTCAGCCGGAGGCCGCGAAACTGAAGATACCGAATACTCTCGAAAATTTGTCGAAGATTGCCGGCAGTGAAAGA
>KI628842.1:0-33196 GCA_000503235.1 Sclerotinia borealis F-4128
TTAGCTTTCTTCGATAAGATCAAGCCCGCCTTCCCGATAAGCAATGCCACCAAATTTTTCCTCTTCAACAATATTTTCTTGCAGTCTCACATTCTCTCATTCAACCCCCCCACCCTAAACATATCTTCAATCACTTCAATATGTCTTCTACACAGTCTGCCGCTGAAGTTGAACCTCATAAGATTTTCGATACTATCCTTACTTTAGATTTTGGCTCCCAATACACTCATCTTATCACCAGACGTTTGCGTGAACTCAATGTCTACTCCGAAATGCTCCCGTGCACACAAAAGCTTGCAGATCTCGACTGGAAGCCAAAAGGAATCATCTTGTCTGGAGGGCCCTACTCAGTATACGAAGATGGTGCACCACACGTTGACCCAGCATACTTTGAACTTGGAGTCCCCATTCTTGGAATATGCTACGGAATGCAAGAGATTGCTTATAGAATCAGCAAAGACAATGTCAGTGCTGGCACCGCTCGCGAGTTCGGGCATGCAGATTTAAAAGCAAAGAAAATTGATAATGGACATGTGGATAAACTATTCGCAGGATTGGAGGACGATATCAAAGTGTGGATGAGTCATGGTGATAAATTGATTGCATTACCCACAGGATTCCATACTATTGCTACGACACAGAATTCTGAGTATGCAGCAATTGCGCATGAAAGTCAACACATTTATGGTACGGGAATTTGCGGTTGTCATCTTAATCCATGAATTGGAACTAACTTCATTTTAGGTCTTCAATTCCACCCTGAAGTTACTCACACCGAAAATGGAATTCAACTCCTCAAGAACTTCGCTGTCGATATCTGCGGAGCTCAAACAAACTGGTCCATGGCAAAATTCGTTGATCAAGAAATCACCAGAATTCGTAAATTGGTTGGAGAGAAGGGTCAAGTGTTGGGTGCTGTCAGTGGAGGTGTTGATTCAACTGTCGCTGCCAAATTAATGCACGAGGCTATTGGAGATCGGTTCCATGCCGTTCTCGTCAACAACGGTGTTATGCGATTGAACGAGTGCGAACAAGTACGAAAGACATTAACAGAAAATCTCGGCATCAACTTAATTGTGGCAGATGCGTCTGACCAATTCCTTGATGGCTTAGCAGGACTTGACGAACCGGAAGCAAAGAGAAAGTTCATTGGAGGAAAATTCATTGATATTTTTGAAGCCGAGGCCAAGAAAATTGAAGACGCAGCCGCCAATTCAGACAAAGCAGGAAAGATTGAATTCTTCTTGCAAGGAACTTTATACCCAGATGTCATTGAAAGTATCTCTTTCAAGGGCCCATCCGCAACAATCAAAACACATCACAACGTTGGTGGTCTCCCTAAACGCATGACGGAAGGCCAAGGACTCAAACTTATTGAACCTTTGAGAGAATTGTTCAAGGATGAAGTTAGACAATTGGGACGAGAGTTAGGTATTGCTCACGAACTCGTTATGCGTCATCCTTTCCCAGGCCCAGGTATTGCTATTCGTGTCTTGGGAGAAGTCACTCGGGAACGTGTCGAAATGGCTAGACAAGCCGATCATATCTTCATTTCTATGATCAGAGAGGCAGGCCTCTATGACAAGATCGGACAAGCATTTGCGGCTGTCGATCCAAGTAAAGCGGTGGGTGTTATGGGTGATAAGAGAGTGTATGGAAACATTGTTATTTTGAGAGCAGTCGAGACCACGGATTTCATGACGGCCATCGCATATCCATTTGAGAACGCTTTCTTGAGCAAAGTGTCCACAAGAATCATCAATGAAGTTCATGGCGTCTGCAGAGTGGTATATGATTACACTAGCAAGCCTCCTGGAACCATTGAGTTGGAGTAAGTGCTGTATTTTGTGTTTAGGCGTTACTTGAGTACATACCTAGCTTTAGATTGATAGATCCCTCAAATCGGTATAGAGAATTACAAAAATTCAAAGTTAAAGAATCAAAGTTTATGTGCGCTCAAATATCGATGCTGTGAGATATTTGAGAATCGTCGGTAACGTTTGTAGATAGACATACTTTGAAGTGAAGGTCTAGATCTGCAAACATGATACCGTGAAAGATGATTTACATATATTGTTACTGCTGGATTGGCGAAGAGTGGACAACATGAAGCAAGAGTATGAACATCGCGAGGCCACAAACATCTCAATCAAGAATTCAAAGTTATCAATAGGGCTTGGGAAACCCTTCACCACGAACCAAGTCTCGAGACAGGATGCGGCATGATAGGTCTACTCGTAATGAAGTATATAAGCTTACACAATGACAGGCTTTGGAACCAGCATAGATAGATAGGTAGTTAGGCACAACTCTCCGAAAAGTCGAGGGAGATAAGGGCACTCAGTCCAATCTTAGTCTAATCGTCGCTCAATATGACGAGTCTTTGTGAGACGAGGAAAGGTCAGAATGCACTCAGTCTACTTGAGTAGATAAATACATAGCTATATGTATATACCAATAAATCATCGAATATGATTAACTTTCGGAAATCCAGTGCATTTATTATATAGATACAGAAAATGAAGTCATATATTCATTCATTCAAACTTCTTATTCTTGGTGATTTTTTTGATTGTTCCCATCCATACATCTCTCAATTTCTTTTTGTACAACCGCCCTGCGCCCTGCCTATAAATCCTTCCAACCCATTTATTGGATCATCTCTCATCTCCCAGCTTCCAACATCCCGAAACGACAGCTTGACATCAATGTGCCTCTATTATGCTATCGCAAAGCAATGAATACCGATATTGATTATCTATAGAGAAAAGAGAAATACATCATCTATCTATCTATCCTTGATGAGGAGCCATTCCAAGGGAGTTGTTTCCTCCATTGAATGCGACGAATTGAGACTTGAACATAATGTCACCGTAAATCTGGAGGTTGGAGGTAGTGGCTTGGAGACCTCCGAAACAGGCTGTGAAGAATGAATGTTAGTAAATTGTTCAGAAAGAAAGGAAAATCATGTCATAACTTACTAGTACCAGTGCTATCAACAGGAGCATAGTTGATATCATCACCACGAACAATAGCCATATAGGTTCCTCCAACATCGACGGCCAAATCTGGCAACTTCGCAGAGCATGGGAATGTAACACCACCGACAGTTTGGTTGTTGACAGCTCCTTGAACCTTGCTATAGTAGCCATTGATAATGTTAGGATCGGCCAACATAAGAGTGGTTCCGGTATCAGCAATAGCTTGTCCGTTAGGTACAGCAGTGGCGGCACCACCTCCAACGGTGAATTTAGAGGAGCTAAATTGCCAGAATCCTTGAGTGGTATTGACGGCAGCCCAGGTCAGGGATCCGTTGAACTTGGTAGCATCAATGTTTCCGAATTCGTAGGAGCCAGCGGCAGCTTTGCGGAGATCGGCAGTGAAGACTGGTTGGGCGAGACCTTGGGCCATGGCGTTGTCGAAGAATGTCTTTTGTTGAGCAGGCTTGACGGTGTTGAGTTTAGAGAATGCGAGACCGACAAGTCCGTTAGATTGGGTGTCGGAGACGAAGGATGCGGAGACCGCGGTGGCCATTTCGATGGCTTGTCCAGTGACAGTTGCTCCTCCAATGTTAACGGTGTCGGTTCCAACGTTACCAGCAGCTCCTGATCCATCACCGTATGAGATGGACCAAGTAGAACCTTGTATCGCCTTGAAGCTGGTAGATTTGGATGCATCGAAGTTTTGGTGACCAGCTTGGGAAGCTGTTGGGAGTTGAGTGCTGAAGACCCAAAGATCGGAGGATCCACTGTCAAAGTCCATGTTCATTTTTTGTCCACCGATGTCGACTTCCGACAAGTATTCGGTATCTCCGGTCTCTGGGGTAGCAGCGACGACACCAGTTCCTGCAGCTCCGCTACCACTTGCAGCTGCGGCTACCGCAGTTGTACTTCCAGTTGCGGCCTTGGAGTTTCCATTTGGGAAGGCAGGGTTCGCACCATTGTTCATGGCTTCGACCAATGAAGCTGGGAGGGTCATGGAATGCTTATTGTATGCCTTGATAAGAGCTCTTGTACCGGCACCGGCTGTTCGTCCGACATAATTAGGGTTCGCAACTCGTTCAACCTTGAAGCTTCGCTTTTGTGCTGGGTGTGGAGCGGCGAAGACTAAGTTGAGGAGGGCGAGGACATAGAATGCTTGAAGTAATGAAGGCATTTTGAATGATCGATAGAGCCACACCAGGTGGTTGTATTGTGGAGGGGGGGAAAGTGATTGGCTTGTGTGAAAGAGAGACTGTTGCTGTTGCTTGAAATGGACCAGATCACAAGAAAAAGGAGGAAGATTGCTGGAAAATATGAACTGAGAAACGAAAATGGATGCCGGCCCCAATATTATTATGAAGGAAATGTAAATAGATATATGAACGAAGACTGAAAATTCAACTAAAAAAAACAAACAGAAGAGGCCTGGAGATATTCCGGGTATGAAGATGAATAGAGATAGAGAAGAATGGGAATTAAAACGAAAACACGCGGCTTTTCACGAAGAATAAGTAGAAGAAATATGATGCTTGTGTATGAAGCTTTAGGACCACTTGATATGCAAGTTTGAAGACAAGGTTCAAACGCCAAAGCTAGATGCCAGACATAAGGTGCGGCATAATGGTGGAGAATGATACTTATTCAGGAAAAGCCCCTCAACGTCTTGAATAGCCGGGTATGCGTGTTTGATCTTTTTCCGGACCTCATGGCGGTTGTCTGTGCTTTTTGAGAGAGAGACTTCGGAGGTTAAGCAAGACTTTGATTGACCCTTGTTGAGATTTGTATGAGAAAAGATTTCAAGGACTTGTCAAACTGGGAGGGGAAAGTCAAAAGTACGGACATAATGGCTATACCTACTCGAGTAGGTAAGAATAGTCATATCCAGTCAAATCTAAATCAAGCGAGTCTAGTAGATTCTTTGGGCGATCTTAAATTGGCGGCAGCTCGATAATTGAATCGTGTACGAGTATGAAGAGCCATGGAAATTCACGAGTTAACGAGATGGTAACATTGTGATACTCATTGTAGAGCCAAATTCATAGGATAGAGTTGTAGAGAAAGATAAAAATGAGGAGAAGATTAGAGATTAGTAATTTTATGGGCCCTTTGAGATTCAGGGGAAGGCCTAGAAGACCCTGGAGCTTGGCATTATCATCGGCATAACAATGATAACATGCATATTAATAGTTAATACTGTAAAAAATATAATGTTGAAGCTGACGTTTACCCAAAATACCAAGACTTAACTAGAGAAGCGTATTCATATTGATTCATGTTGATCAAATATGAATGGAACTTGTGTGGTGATGGATATCGAGGTTACAAGCTTGGCACAATCTGATTCCCCTGAAAATAGGATCAAAAACTTCAAATAGATGGATATGTTATTCCGAAGTCAATACCGATCATTAGGGTTTTAGAGCATTAAATGTACCTGTACCAAGATAAATATCAAGAGATAGTTCATCTATTTTGAATCAACCATTTCCTATAAGTTTTCTTTGGTTATTTACTTGGTCAAATCCATTTCCAGTACTTTTCCGTCATGATATACAGATTTAGCCATGTCTTCTGAGCAATTACAACAAACGTGGGACAACTCGAGTTGCCTGCCTGCCAGCATTAAACTCATATGCTAAGCTTTTTGATACAACTCCATTTTTGAAAGCCCTCATTGATTATTAAGTGACTCGGATACGTTTTCTTCATGTAAGTGTTTCCCAATGTTTCAGGATTCAGAGTTATATAGTAGAAAGTTAATCTGTACGCCACCACTAATAAGATCTAGAACATTGTTTGTATCGACTGGATTCTTTTTGCTATACATAGGAGTTTTGAGGCCGTTACATTGTGTACAAAGCAGAATGTATCATCCTTCCAGTAAACTATGACCTGTATATTTGTCGTTTAGTCACCTTCGCGTACCCCCTTCATCACATACCAAAAATCAATTAGCGCTTCTTTACCAGAATGATAAAAATGATATCTGCGTGGCTGCGACCTGGGCGACAGGGTTTATAAATCTATACAGCATCCCCCGCCACCCGAGCTTGAAACCTCATGTACTCTAATCTGAAACGCCAGATCTTGGCCACCAATCATTGAATCGGAGTTGTATGTCCAAAAAGGGGTTTGCTAATTCTTGGATATGTCTTGTGTTGATTGGATGAGAGAAAGATTTTTCTAATATCATCGATTCCTTCCACCTCCACTGCACAGCCTCATATAAAAGAAACTCTTATGTTAATTAACAAATCCTTGTACTATAAGGCCAGGCTTATGAAATATCATAGTAGTATTTCTCCTTGTGATTTTTGAATTGCATTGTTCATGACTTATGATCTAGCTTGCTTATTTGGTCGTTGAAGTCGTACTCAAGCAATCATCCCATCATATCATCTATCCTTTTCATGCCTTTAAAGCTTAAGCTTCTATTTACGAAAAGCATTATACATACAAAATTAACCTTTCAAGCTTCATCGTGCCACCAGTTGTGCATTTGGAAAGGATGATTACATTATTCGTGCGTTCGCCTCGAAAGCCCAAACATCTCACCACCTCACCAAAATATTCTCAAACCTTATTCGTCTCCAAATATTCCACATAGCCACTGATAATATGTATTGTCGTCTATCATACAAATACTACAAGGCACACGTACCTTGACCCAGTCCACCATCTCAGGCTATTTAAAAGATAGATTCATATGAGATGAGATCAAACTGCAAAGTTATGGGGTATATCTCCCTGCATTCATACGTCAAACACGGATATCTATGGAAACAATACATATCCAGTTCGCAGTTTGAATGGCTGTGCAGTGCGCAAGCTCAAGAATGAAGTTTATATGAATCAAAAGCTTGTTTTGAACTTGTTTTAGTACCTAAGACCAAGATAATCATGTCATTATTTTCGACACCGCTCAAGATGTATCATCGCCTCCTTCGAAGTTTGTGTCCGCTGTCGAGTGAGAGTTCGTTTCGTACTTTCGAGGCTTGATTGTTTTGGTTCATCCGAGGACAAAGTATTCTTCTCCACCAGTGTACAGTGTACAGTGTGCCATAATTCCTGCAAGTTAAAGTACTGTCAAGGTGTGATACCAAAGAGTATTGGTATCTCCCATGGCATGTGTTATTGCTTCGAGTCTCGAGGGTTGGAATCTGCTTCGAATTCTCAAGTCTCAATCATAATGGCTCAGCTCAATCACTAAACACGGCCTATATTGTTCCATTTCAACTTGATGCGTGATTATCACACATCGTGTAGATCATCTACGATTGCGTATTCATGATCTGAATAAAAGTATCATGTTTGCAGGTTCTCGAGTGTTGTTACATCTGTGGAACATTTGTATCATCAGAGTTTGTTTATCACGCTACCTCCCCCGCAAAGCTTGACTTGGACGAGGCAGACATGTATGAATCGTACTCCTCTTTCTTGAATTAGCAGATAAATATTTCAGCCTCACTAAGCTTTACCACTAGACCTAACATGTGTGCTGCTCGAAATCTCTATAGAAAGCTTATTCGGGAATGTGGAGGCGAACAGGGCGCTTAGGTCTATAGAAGGCTTATGTCTACCAGTGCAGTGAGATTTGTGAGATTTGGACGGTGAAGGTGTGGTTGAAGATAGTGTGGGTAAAGATGATATCGTTACCCTATCAACTATGATCTGTTGTATCTCGTATTGGGCAAGTTTCAATGGTTAATCAGAGCCCTTCTTTATTCCTGATTATAATAATCTCCATCGCCGACTCAAAAATCATCTTCTATTCTCAGTAGTCCATTCCACTTTTTCTCACTTTATTCAACTCAAGCTTTCTCACGGTGACGGATCGACGACTCTATTTTTGATAAGCCTCATCATCAGCAAAGGGGTGGATCAAGAACTGTTTCAAATCCTAGAGAAATGATGAATGCTGTTTTCGAAACGATCTGTATTTCGCCTCAGTTCCACTCAACGAGTCACTGAATCCTTCTACCCGGCCCACAGACATTGATGCTTATATCCTCTAAACCATACTTGTTTCGACCGATGTTTGTATTCCGATCCTTTTCGGCATGTTGAAAGTGAATTTCGAATACTTACTCATATGGGAATCAAGCATTGGGGGTCCAACATCCGGCGCTGGTTCGACATTTTTGATTTAGACACTGACTTCCGTCGTGCCATCCTGTCATCAAGTGAAGTGATGGCATCTCGCCCTCAGAATCTGAATAGATCGCAATGTTCACGAACAAAAACACCTTCAAAATAACGTATCCTATCTCCAAAGTTATAATAAGCAACAATATGGCTCTCGTGAGTCAAGTATAACGCTATAGCCATGCCATATAAACTCCAACGAACAATACAAGCATTGTAATTCACCATCTCACGTTCCGGTTTCGCCATTCTCTGAATTCCGTATACGCAGCTCGCTGAGGCTATGCTGTTGGAATAAAAGCCCAGTCTTTCCTCGTGTAATTCATATGTTATGTTTTCGGTAGCAAACATATCCGGAGATCTTGTAACATCTGTGGTAACAGTAAAATCATGTTATGTTTCTACCGAGATATCCTTTTGTTTGGCTATGGTTTTATGGTCGATTAGTAGGACTCGTACAGTCTTGCGGAGAGGGATAAGATTTCTGGCATCCATCACTAGGCACGGGATAGAAGAGGAAAGAAAGATGAATGGAGTGCTAAGCAGTTGAATCAAGATCAGTGCAAATTACATATATCAAGTCAAGTGTTTGCATTTGCAGAACGAAATGGCTCATGGTGATGATACTAAGATGACGAGATTATTCATCAGTATATCTTTAGAAGAGGAAGCTACATCCCCTACTATACATATGTATGCTACAAAACAAGAAAGATAAAATAGAAGTTGACGATAGATTACATTACCCTATAAAGAACATCTCTAATAATGCCACTGTCCTTATTCGAGTTTTCACTCAGTGATGCTTTCTGTTTGTCAATCTTTCTAATATCATGGACTGAAGATACCACCATATGTATCGCAACACTACCTGGAGATATGCTGCTGTTATGATATCATATTATGATCATCCACATCACATTTGATTTGAGAACGATTAAGAACTCAACATGAAGTCTTCATCGTTCACACAACCAAGGGCGAGATTTCTGGAATCAAAAATAAACTTGACAATATGATGACGGGGGTATCGATACAGTGGATCGACTCAAAGTGCACATCTGATTTGGGGATATTAAAAACATACTGTTAACATTTGAAGAAAGTATTGTTGGCGAATAATAAATATACAGAACGGTATACATTTGCTCTACATATCCTATTTCCACATCTTATCGTACCAAGCACTCAATCTATCTCATACATCAACATACCCAATACTGATACCTATGCATTCACCACTGTCTCCCCACTCGGAAATCCAGCTTCATATTGCAATACCAACTTAACACCTGCCCCTGGTGCCAACCTCACATTCCAAAGCACCTCTCCACTCTTCTTTAATTCTGCATCGGCCGTTCCCCATGCATCAGGTTTCTTACTTCGACGTACGAGCTCGCCTCCACCACTAGAGCTCCTCTCTCTATCTCTCTCCCGCTCCCGACCTCCTTGAAGCATCTCATCATCTAAGTTCATCCCCGTGGAGATTCTATCACCATCAGGTTGCAAGCCTCGTGGGACCAAAACTTCAACTCGAAGTCGCTCTTCCTCGGATACCGGCACCTGATCCATAACTAATAGACTAACACTTCTTTGAACTCTTGTATTGCGCAAGGACAAAGAACGTAAAAATACGTTGCTGTCTTCTTTTGAGAAGATTCCACTTTGCGAACGTCGCACTTCGGGCTTGTTATAGACAACTTTGATTGCTGGATCAACACCGAGATTTAAGCTTAAACTCTCACCAACAGAACATCTCGGGAAAGTAGCCTGGCCCAGAAAACTGCCATCCAAATTTAATCCCACTGGGCCTGCTAACAATGGAATCTTCGATGAGTTGCGCAATTTAGCTTTGAGGAATGCGACAGTTCGGAGTTTGGGTATAACCACATGTTCAAACCCGATATTCTTGAACTCAATCTTCGCAATCTTGTGCTTGAGGACCGAGTTGGAAGGCATGAGTGTTTTAAGGCCGGGGAGATCGTAAGTGGTAGACATGCCGGACTCTTCCCAAGCTCCTTCTTCGAATGTGAGAGTAGGTTTGGGAGAAAGGAGACGTTGAACAAGTGGAGCTTCGAGCGCACCAGTGGGATCGCCTATATCCGATCCGGGCGCGGAAACATTAATGATGTGCTCCGGATGCATGGGGGGTTGGACACTCCCGAATAGTGTACCTTGGGTAGCTTGACTCGTGGAGTTTTCGGATACAGGCTCCAAGTTCTGAGCTGGTGGTGGGCGAACAGCCCCGAACAATCCACCGCTGGAGACGGGATTTTGAGACGATCCAAGATTCCCGAATAACCCTCCAGTAACTGGCACAGTAGACCCAAACAAAGCGCCGGTAGGAGTTTGGGAAGATGCAGCAGCTCCGAATCCTGTTGATTGTGGGAAAAGGTTTGGTTTGGCTTGGTCTGGGGCATTTCCAAACAAACCGTTACTCGCAAATCCACCTTTATTAGAAAATGGATTGTTGGTTGGCTCGAATCCAAAAAGAAGATATCGAGGCTGCTGAAGGTGTTGATTGTTCTTATCAGCCCACTCCGTCCTCTTGGCCGCGATTTCACTGGTACTGAAAAGAGAAGCTTCGGCATTTCTACTCCCTCCTTTTAATAGTCGTACATTCCATGGAGGCAGGGTAGGCATCGATTCATCAAAACTAGTAATGGATGTTTGTGAGGTTGAGAGAAGGACTTTAGCATCGCGCCATGTTTCCGATGTCATATTCTTTAATTCTGCCGCGTATTCGAGTACGCCGGTACTGCTTAACGTATTGAGGCTGAGATCATAGCGTGGAGACCAGGATACTTCATAGGTGATGTAAGAGATTGAGAGGCTAATAATATCTGTAGCTCGACGACTAGATACTTGGTAGTTATTGACGGTCATGTCACTGGCTACCGAGCTAGGACGAGATGATCCAGATGTCATCGCAGAACTCGTAGGTTCAATACTGATTGTGACACGATAAACTTTCTTTGGCCAGAACAAACTTCGTTCAGATTTGATTCGCAGTTTCTCCTTTGTTGACTCGGCATTCTTCCGAGACTTGGTTGCTTGAAGCTTGATCCTTTGCTTGAATGCTTTTCGTTGAGCCTTCGTTCGTGCTTTTGATAATTTATTTTTCTCTTTCACCAATCTGACAATTTCGTCCTGTGTGACTTCCAAGGCAGCAGTTGCAGCTACGTGCTCAACATAAATTTTCTCACGTTCATCTCGATATGCTTTGATGAGTTTCTCGAATTGTTCGGGTGAAGGAGGATTATCACGAACGGTAGCTCCATAATCCTCACAAATCTTTAAACGACTCGCAACAGAATTGATCTTTTCGGTTTCCTGAGATAGCAAACGATTCACCTGCTTGATCTTGATATCGACGAGTTTCATGGACTCATCCTCAGAATCGGAGGAATCATCATCAGTTTCTTCCTCCAGCTCGGAGTCAGATGAATAAACTTCTTCGTAAACCTCACGATTCGGGAGAAGATCAACAGATACTTCGGTGATGGTAGCTGAACCATTTCCTTCAACTTTGATGGAATGTTCGTCAATAGTTGGAGCAAGTCCATCAATGATAATTTGGTTAGTTCCAGTCTAACATCCGTTAGTATGAAATGAAGATTTACGGTTAATATTTGATTTCCTTACCTGCAATGTGATGTCTCTGATGTCACGAATAATTTGAGCTCTAGTTGGAAAGATCAGAACACTTCGAGTGCTCAAATCCCGAACACGAAATTCTTGTTTGTTTGACATTTTTGCCCAATTTCTTAGGTTTGTCGCAAGGTTAGATTAGATGTGTGAGTTGGCAATTGTGAACCAGTCGTGAAGTGGGGATTTCGCTGGGCATTCAGCTACAGAAACTTCTTCTCGATAATAAGCAGAAATACAGTAGAGAGACGATTTAGAAACAATATTATGGTGAAGAGTTAGAGATGAATTTTAAGGAAGATGAAAGAAATGAGAAAGCTGCTTCAAATCCTTATATTTCTTTCTGTTATTGCCCGACACCCGACACAACAATTTTGACGTCCGATGTTCTATCAGTGGATGTCAGGCAACTGAGAGCTTTTACCTTATTGCCCCGCATATTGCCGCAGATTGAGAAGTTGAGGTTTTCAAATAGCCAATCACCAGTAATAGATCACATTGGAAAAAGCGGCTTATGTTCCACCGAAGCAATACGAACAAGGAATTGAAGTAAAAATGAAAATCTAAGACAGAAATGGTATGAGTTTTGATTGAGTCATGTTGAATTTGGATGATGGGCATGAATGAATGGATACCAGCTAATATTTGGGTACAAGAACTGTGATAGTTTTTACTCGAGTATATATATATGAAGTAGTAAGAAGATGAAAAAGGGGTCGAAGGGGACAATTGAAAGGGAAAAGCGGAAAAGCGGTGGCCGTGTACATAGTAAAAAGGGAGGTGTGTGTTTGTTGTTTTGTAGCGAGTGACAATGCTTTTGGAAGGCGGTGAGGTATTCCATTATGGCAGAATTTCTTACTCATTCTATTCAATTCATGTTTTCTTCATCCATGATATCAAGCCAAATCATCGAATGAAATATGGTGGGATATCTATGTTTGGTTTACCATGTCATCACTGTTGATTTATAATAATCGATCAGCCACAAGATACAAGTTTATAAGCAGGTACATTTCTAAGCAGTATGTGTACCAAGCACTTGAGTTTTAAATCAATCACTTTTTTGCATCTACTGCTAGAATTTGAAGAAGTCTCTCAGATATATACATATATATCTTTCACATCAAATACCTTCCGCAAGTCATCATGTCAAAAATCGTACTCATTCTTGGAGCTGGATCTAATATCGGACTCAACGTAGCCCGCGTTTTCTCATCGAAAGGGTCATACAAGACTGTTATTGTATCGCGAAATCCTAAAGAAGAGCTCATTAAGGTGGCTGATCTATCCCATCCAAGTCAATTTCAATGACCCCACAAGTATCAAAGGTATCTTCGATGAAGTGAAACAGAAATTTGGAGTTCCAAATGTGGTAGTATATAATGGTTTGTCTCTTCCTCTTGATCCAAGTCTTCCGTTCATACTGAGGTCTGACA
The DNA here is from genome assembly GCA_000503235.1 of Sclerotinia borealis F-4128. Classification (NCBI taxonomy): domain Eukaryota; kingdom Fungi; phylum Ascomycota; class Leotiomycetes; order Helotiales; family Sclerotiniaceae; genus Sclerotinia; species Sclerotinia borealis. Next base: position 13,211 of record KI628842.1, read on the forward strand.
ATGAGAGGGGTCTGATTGTTTGTATTGATTTCATATAATGAATTCATTTGGGATATTGAGCAGACTATTGGACACCCGGTTTTAGGCCAATGATGACACACTGACGAATGCAATAGCTGCTGCATTCACTGTGACTCCCGATCTTCTCTATGTTCCCCTCGACAAGTTCAACGAAGATCTCAATGTAAATGTTACTTCAGCATATGCCGCTGCTCATGAGGCTGTAGAAGGATTCAAAACTCTTCCCGAGGACGTCATAAGGACATTCATCTATACCGGCAACGTACTTAATCGTCAAATCATCCCATCATTGCTTGCACCTGGTATCGGAAAAGCAGGTGCAGCTCACCTTATTCAAAGTGCCTCGGAAGTGTATAAGAAGGATGAGTACAGGTATGTGAAGATGAGAAGGAACTTTGAATGTAAATTGACATGAATCATAGATTCCATTGGGCAGACGAAAGAACGGTAGAGGGAGGACCAAGGGGAGGCACAATCGATGGTGAATCCCATGGCGAATTCTACTATGAATTGGCAACGAGTGTGAAGCCTTTGACTTGGGATGCCACTTTTGTGGCTGGAAAGGGTTATGTTGACTTCAACGGCAAATGAGATTGGCCTCCTTAGCTTTTTCAGTATTAGCAACAAGAGAATCGAAAGTTGTTTTAATCCTCAACAACTTTTTAGCAATCAATCAGATATCATGTTCCAATAGATAATACATATTATTCACCTATATGATCATCAAACCATGATATATTTGATATCAAAAGAAAGGCTTGGGTGAATATGATTGCGTGTGCTGCCCAAATATGGCCCAGTTGTAACAAATTTCTATTTTACAACTTCTGTAGGGTCTTCAGGCTTACAGCTTAGGGTCGCGAAACGTTATATAGTGATACTGGTTGACACACCACTTTTCTCACGAGTAATTGAGCAACCATCCGCAGCATGAAGTGAACAGTAAGAAGAACCGTTTTCAGTTAAGCAACAATTCATTCTCGAAAACCCGATCAAACAATTAACAAAACATGCCAATATGCAAGCTACGGCGCACGTGCTCGAATATGTCAAAAGGGGGGGGGGGTGTCACGTGATAATATAGATAGACCTCACTGAAAGCTTTTAGACGAAGTCAAGAAAACAAGATGGCACGCTGTTTGAGGTGAATAGACACCGGCCAAGCGTTATATATCTCCATATGATATTTGGCAGATGATAAGCGCGCCATTGTTGATATTCAATATTTGATTGTCGGTTTCCTTCCATGGACTATGATGGAATAGGCGCAAGCAGGATATCGACAAAAAGCATCATTTGATTGATCGGATTTCGAGGGAACTCAAGAGATCTATCAGCAAGCCTCCTTTCGAGGTTTTTTTGCGTATCCTTTGTCGATAATCCTTCAAATCCAAAACCAAGCCACACTCATCTCCTGGAGGTTCTGCATCTCTGGAAGGATCAGATAATGGAAAGTCAAGTCCGCCAGCAAATACAACCCGTCACATAAAACAGAGTGGATCGCATATCTCCCACTATCATATTTCTCTATAATTAGAACCATGTGTCGAATGCAACAATACTTCTTAAAAGTCGTCGAATTAAAAACCGCACCATTGATCTCAACTCGACCCGAGGGACACACTCGCTATATCTTCTGGATATTTTCTGTGGATTTGATCTATTCATCCTGCCGACCTGAATTCTCGAGAACAGCTGGAACCAATTATTTCTACATCACACATCACTGGTCGTGTTTGGAGGTTAACGGCCACTCTTTTTTAAAGATACTTTCTTTCGTCATCCACATATTCTGGAACACTTCCTTACTGCATTGATGTTGCCATGTTGCGATTCTTTCTCACACATCAACCACATCAACAGTGCCTTTACATTGATTTACTTGAATCAAGGACCCCTTACTTCTACGCTCTTTTGTTCTTTAGACACCATCCCCTGCAGACTCTCCTTATCAACTCTCAGGAAATCACATGGTTTATACCATACTTGCTTGTCTTGCAGATAGTCAGATTCAAGTGCCCCTTCGAGATTTCTCTTCTCTCGACCGTTAAACCTACACGCGATCTTATGATTAGCCCGAAATGTTTTCCCATACCACAAGACACATACGCGGTGGTGGTTCTCTTTGAGAAACAGACAATCATGTTAGTCGTTTTCAGATCTCCACTGTGTCAGCTCAATGTTAGCCAAAATATATTCCGGTAGATGAAGTCATGTCAAGTGTCATTGAATTTGAAGATACTTTGCAGTGCGTGGTACTCCGTGATTACTCGTCACTGAAATTTCCGAAGAAAACCATGCAGCAGCTCCGATGTGTTATGGCCATGGCATTGATCCTTATCTGTATAGAGTGCAGAGAGTTCTCTTTGACTGATACACTTAATGTGCGCTCTGTTTTGACGATGCTACTATTTACGACTTCGTGTCCATGTTTCTATTCCATCATTATAAGAAATTAGGAATTCCCGTCAAGTTTTCGGCTTGAGACCCATCTGCTACCTCTTCGAGCACGAGAGATGCGAGACGGCAATAACTTCTGGTTATTCCTCATGTTTCTGTGACTCACTTCATAGGAGTATATGTTAGTCGATGGAGCAGTTTCTCAATCTTCCCGAAATCAAACGATATGGAGAGCAATTGCTCATAATGATCGAAGTTCGAGTGACTGTTCACTAAAATCCCAATCATGAAATTTGTCCGAATATATCTTCTTGCTTCTCCTAGAGCTGCGATCATCGTGATTTGTACAATCACCGTATATGGCAAGGCCGAGTACGGTGCTCCCTCAAGCACGTTCCACCTCGTATGTTCTTGTGGAAGAGGGATTGAGTACACATCACCTGCTTTGTTTGTCGCAATGGATTCTAGTTTTATTCTGGTTGTTTGGATCTCCGAGTGGCACTTCCTTCTGGATTATAGAGCTGTGCAAATATTCGATACGGCTTTTGAGTTGCTGCCACAGTCTGTCGCGGGTCTTCATTTTGTGATTTGCGAAAGTAAGTTGCTCACACACTTCGTTGCGCTGTTACCTTTGCATCAACATAAAACCAGAGCATCTTACCTAGTGCTTAGTTCACGTCGAGGCCCTAGTTAGCTTCACCCATTTATGCTCAAGTCGATTTTCTCGATTGATAGTATCAAGAATGACGTACCAGGACTATTCGGCTATATGTCGAAGTCGTTAATTGCAGCGAATGCCTGTATTTGTAATGCCATATATTTCAGAGTTTAGGTTTCTTTAATCCAGATTGTAATTCCAATGTGGCTAGTTTACAACGATGTGCGCATCAAATCATGGTATCCAACACTCATCCAACTCCTATCTTTCGTCAAACCACATCGTTTCGTAAAACCTAGATGTGCGGGTATCGTAATTCCAACCTAAAGATAAATTCTCCAATTCAACACCTCAGCGCCAGTAATCCATTCGCTGTTCGTCATGCTGCAGTTTCCTTTGCATTCTCCAATTGCCTAAACTCCAGCAATATTTCAAAAATCAAATGGCCGTGCCTGCCAAGTCCATCCGTCAACCTCGAACCTCGAACTTCTAACTTCCAACTTCCAACAGGTCTTCCATGAATTGTGTCATATTCATGGGCTAGATTGGCCAGTGACCCAGCGGTGTTCAAGACACTTCTCGGCTGTCCACCTTTCGTTGAGGTTGGTTTTCAACATTCCCGCCATCAACTCTTCCGGCTCTTTACTGATATCCGGATAACCCTGACTCGGAGCGTCGACGAAGATTCCATTTTTGATGTTTATATGCATCTGTCTGGTAATTTCCTCTTCGTCATCCTCTTCCTCTTCCTCTTCCTCTTCCTCTTCGTCTTCCTCTTCGTCTTCGACAAATTCTTTTCTAAAAGGGTGGTACTCCTTCAAGCACTCAAAAAGGAGCACCCCTGCCGCCCAGATATCAGCCTCGAGACCTACACCAATTGACTTGGCGTCCTCCGCGATTCATTCTGGCGCGAGATCTTGATAAGTTAGCAATTGTCCTAGTATCAAGTATGGCATACTATTTGAGACCAATGAATACGGAACCACGCGACAAGGGATATGATTTCCGTTTCAACAATGATTGAATGAATCTAAATTTTAGATCTACTAAGATCGCCAATATCCTCTTAAACTCCACAACTGTCCAAACATCGAATACTTTTAAATATGGAATGCATTTACGAATGGTTAGATACGATGGAATGGAAGAACCTACAACCACCAGTCCCCACCCTATGATACAATTAGCACATGGATCCCAATTCAAGTGGATAGTTTATGCGGCATATTATACGTACTGTGTATCTTTACGAACCCTTTGACCATCTACCATCTTCTGCGAAAAGCCAAAATCTGCAATCTTCATATGTCCATCGTATCCAAGGATCATATTGTGTGGCTTTATGTCCCGATGGAATATGTCTTTGGACTTCTGTTGATAACATTAGCAATCTTCATCCCCTTTTGTTCAAGGGTGGGCGATTTCAAGTTCGCGATCGCTACCTACCAAATGTTGAAGCCCGAGGAGCACATCTCGAAGGTAGCCCTTCATCACAGCTTCGTCGATGTGCAAGATGTGTTCTTTGTCTGCATCATCGTACTCTTCTGCCTGATCTTCCAACATATCCTGCATACTCTTCTTTCCCAACTCCATAACCATTCCACTATGAGGGTCATCGTTTTTCTGGCCCTCATAGTAGTTGAACACCCGAATAATCGATGGGTGGGTCAGATCTCGTTGCAATTTCCATTCATCTTGCAACTCCGAATTCATGGCACCATCCTTATCCCTCTTGATGGCGAACTTCTCCCCAGTGCTTATCTCTTGGATGGAATCCATTTCTCCAAAAGAACCAGCGGACAACATTCCTATCTTTGTGTATTTATTGAGGAAGAGGTCCGAAGACAAGACACAACCCAAGTTGGAAGGAGTTGACGGCAGAGGAGATTGGATGTTGACTCTTTTAGAAGGAGGATAAGAGTTTCGACTCGACAATTTTCTCCTTTTGTACGTCGAGTTCGAATTCTCCGAGTCGACAGATCCGGACGCACCACTGTCTATAACATCAAGGTCAGTGATTTCCTCTCGAAGAGAGTTCTTGAAGGGAAATAAAATATGCAGGAGATGAATTATCATCGACACGAAGTTGAACTTTTGGGAGGGTGCTATGAACGAATGAATGGATGAGAGTTGAAACTTACCACTGCTCCCTATCGAATTCGGTGATGTGGGGGATGTAGAGACGTTTTGAGCGTCAATGACTCCTTGTGTTGAAGGAGTTTGGGATGAGCACATATCTGGAATCATAGCTGGAGTCATAGCTGTAGTCATGTTTGAATATATGTACTTATAGACAAATTTCAGCGGAGAAAGGTATATAGTCGTTGTCGAATAAGTACGTGTCTGCGATTATCTGTATGATTTTTCTAAGTGAGAGGGGTTCTTATAAAGAACCTTGAACAGTGAGTAATTAAAGTTTCAACGTTTTTTTTTGGTTTTCGAGTCATCCGATTGGTTTAGAGCAGATAAACAACCTTTTGATGATGGGTAAACTACTATTCGGGTTATTTTAATGCCTGCCTAACTCAATATAGAGTGTACTAGTATTGATAGCCGGAGGATGCTGTCATCCATTATTCACAAGAGGACTTAGTGGTCGAGGTGGACCTATTTAAGTAGAGATCGCCCATGAATCTTGGTTTTCCTTCGTTAGTGCTCCCCTCATCTTCCTTTCCTTGCCTATCCTGCTTCTAACAGATGAAATATCGCACGCACTCTTTTCTATCCTTAGAGTTAGGATAGAAGAGGAGGGTAAATGGCTTTTATGAAGGGGGGGGATCATCTTTTTGAGGTAGTAAATGATGTATATACATTTCTTTATTGTAATAACAAACGTGTATAGCATTTTAAGCATATTCTTCGGCACTCCTTCCTACTCCTAATAAAAATATAAAGCTGTTCCTTTCCTATCCATATCTAACCTCATTCTTAATTACTCCTCTCCACTCCTTCCTGTTCCTAACCCTAGGCGTCAGCGAACCTATCCCTTCCTGCATAGTAGGATAGGATAGAAGGGCAAATCAAGATCACTGGAGATCGCGCATACTTTAAATTGTACTTCCTATACTATACATCCATGTGAGAGCTCTAATTCCAATCCGCTGAAGTCATGTTACAGTTTGTATATCGAGGATTTAACTGGCAAGGCAAGTGCAGAGGAGTAGGAAATTTGCCTTCCCTCGCCCTCGCTCCAAAGCTATTGCCGTTCCAAAATCTTGATATCCCAATTGATCATGCTAGAATTATCAGGGCGCCATCGAAGCTCTAGGCCTTAATTTTAGCAACGATTTAGTCTCCACAAAGCGTAGTAGTGTCACCACTAGTTTGGAGTATTCGGCCTAGCTTGAAAGTGTAAACTAGATCTTCACTCGATTATCCATACAGTAAATCACACCGAGGACATTTTGAGGACTCTTTACAGTTTGAAAAATTCTTAGTTAGAAATTTTAGTACATACTTAAATTTGATTAGCTAGGAAATATGCGTCGCTTTTTATACTTCTTTTATTAGAGTCACTACCAGAGTGTCGACGGGATCGGTCAACCATCAAACCTTTTAGGAGATCTTCAATCATTTTTCCTATCTACTTTGCGCATTGCCCGGGGTACTTAACGTCCTTCTCTCCATGTCAATTGATGCGAAGGCTGCATTGTCTATTCAAGAAGCTTCACCACAATAAGCTGCAAAGTATTAAGATATGAGTTTTTTATCTGGTTTGGCTCAATACCGAATGAAGTATGTCATTCCAAATGAAGAGCCACTTCAAGTTTCGACCACGAAAGCCTAGATATATACATACATCATGTATAATTGAAACATGTGCCAGTGATAGATTTAAAAGCTCCTAGTCAGAAATTCTAGTGACTTGAATTTGGTTGGTAATTATACTTATAAACAGGCGACAGTTTTATGCTTTACACGTGAATGGAATTGCTACTGGGAATGGCGACAAGTATATGATATTTGTATGATTATAATTAAATAGGAAGACTATAGATAAGAATGTGACAAGTCTCTGGAAAAAATTATACAAGTAGAAGATTATATAGGGAACGAAAATATCGCAATGTTTTCGTATCAAATAGTACACCACCAGACTTCCCGAAGCACTGCATCTATATTTCACTGATGCGACTTCCACCACTTCCATCTTTCAATGCTCTGAGCAACTAAAGAACATCTTATGTCTAGTCTAGAGGTGATGCCTGTCTCTCCCCCGATGAGAATGTCATGCCAACGCAATGCTAACAGCACTTTTTGACATCTTCGTCAATTGAGTCTGTGATTGAAGAAGATAGGAACACTATTAGTGACACAATGGGACACAGTCCAAGGTTCGTAGATCGTGTTCAACTCGATCTCTTGACTCGAAGAAAAGGATGTTGAGATCATTTGGGAGGATGTGGCGTGGAAGTAGGCAGAGATACCTGTGAATTCAGGTATCTCTCACTGGGGTCGGTTGATGGTCTCGAAGAGATATTCGTTGCTAATACGGATTTCATAGATGCGGATGAGAGTCTATATAGACCTTTGGTGTATTGGTATACTAAAAGAGCTATATGAAAGAATCGAATGTTGACGCTGTGCACATAAATGTGTAACTCGCAATCTCGTATGCCATTGAAATTCGAAGACAAGGGAAGCCACAATGGAGTAAGCTGTCATAGTGGGCACATAAGGCTGACAATGTTTCTTTGATGGCAAGGTCAAGTTTGAGAATATGAAAATAGTATATCAGGTTGATAGATTCCAAGTCTACCAGTGGCCCTATGCAGATCGCTTTTGAGATAGGGATACCCTCTGGGTCGACCATTAGAGGGTAAATTTCGATCCCGATAGCTCGTACTCGGATTTGAACGTGCATAAGTGAGGCATTCCGAACTTCCAATCAGACGTGGAGATGTTCTGGCCTCTTCAACCTTCTTTTCTTCTACTACTGCCGTCATTAATGCGAGAATTGCTGGATCGTTCACAGAATCATGGGGTCTGACTGGTAGTACGGAAGTCCCTTTCGAGGAGCTCTTTTGTGATTCATGGCCGAGATAAGACGAATTCGAAGAAGTATTTCGTACCCAATTTGCCACTCTAGATTCTAGCTTTTCGGATTGCCGTGGTGGAGGGTTAGAGCTGATCGAGATACCCTTCCCGCCGGTCTTTGTAATATCATTCGATAATATTGTCGGAGGACAGCGAGAGCGGATAGCCGTGACGGGATTGACATCAGGAGCCGGCATTCGAATAATCTCGGGCGAGATTCGCTTGTCAATACTATTTACCTTGTCATGTTTTTGGATTTCTGGTAAATTTGGCATGCCGGGTATGAATATTGGAGGAGGCCTGAAGCTTTTCATTTGTCGAGAGTTCTGCTTCCAGTCGGGAGAAATGTTGCCTTCGGATCTCGTACTGTGTGGATGGATCCCAGAGTTATTGTCAATTGCAGTTCTTCGTGATCCTATGCGGGCTTCCGAGTGACGAGGATGAGAATAAACAGAGAAACTCTCTGGCGGGGTTTTATTTCTTGCAGATGCTGCATTGACTTTATTATTTTGTCTTAGGGAGTGGTGTAGCACGACAGTGACTTCAGCTGCTTCCTCGCCCGGGTTGACCGGATCGAGTGTTTCAAGCCAAGCTGCGAGTATGTCCATCTCCTGCTCATTCAGTTGGCGCGTGTATAATCGAGTGTTTCGAAGTAGGTGAGACGTCATTTTCGCACCCGATGTAAAAGATTCAGGTTGATTTGAGAATTTAGTTCTACAATTTGCACATCATTAGTTGATGTAATACGGACAACTTGTAGGGTGGTAAGTAGAAAAGACATACGATCTTGCGCAACAGTGTGTTCTCTTAGACTCTTACGGTATCTTGTAAAGATTGAGTAGTGATCTGATGAGCTCGAATTATTCCTGTTCCTGTCATACTTGCAAGTCTGGGAAGCTTTGGTTTAAGAAGTTTCTTCCTTCATGGTTATATCTTGTATGTATACATCTCTTTGCCGAATTACAGGACACACGTTGTGTCCATGGAGTTGATCCGACCCAGTTGAAGGCTATATGGTATTTGATAGGTTCATTGATATGTCCTTGACATCAGTTTGTACTCTACCAGCGCTTAAGATTATGTATGATAGGGACAACATAACGATAGATGAAACACCGAAAGAAATCTTAGCAAGAACCAGACACGTCTGTTGCATATAGTTAAATTTACCGCCCGGGAATAAGTCCAAATGCGAGAAGATCACAAATCCATATGCAAGAGAATTCAGAATCAACTTTTAGAGCCCAATTTCTGTTGTCACTGGGACGTTCCTGGGCATCCGAAAAGCAGTAAAGCGCTTATCAGATTCCGACAGCTTGGTTTGGAGGGATTAATCCTCCAATGATTGTGGGGGTTGAAATCAGGATTGACTAGTTGACTAGGGAGACTTACAAGAAGAGTACCGGTACTGGTATTCATTGGTGATTCAAGAAGGTTAAGATGAGACAATACAATAAAAGTTGAGAAAAAGTGGTCAGTTATTAGAGCCAGATAAAACAGCTACAGTATGGTTTATGTTCAGAAGTTGTGATTCGTTGTTTCTACGATGAGGTTACCCCGAAGTAGTAGGTGTAAAGAAAGAGAACCCGACAGATTGGTAGCGAGACGTTTGATCTTGGGTTACAGAACCAATCAAAATTGCAACAGCTCATAACCTCACGAGAAAATGGTATGGATGGGCCGGACTCTGAGTAATCTCGAGTCAGACATGTTATAGCCTAACGCTGTCTCTAAGTCATTAACGCCATGTATGCATGTTTGGAGTTACGAGGGGGGAAATAATCCCAAGCATGCGCAAAGCAGTCCGAATTGACACAACTGGAGCAATTCAAATGACTGCGTCGTTGACGTTTGTATTTCTCATGAGGTGGGTATGAGATGGCTTGGGAATAATTTAGCTATGAGGGTTGAGCTAGCACAAGCGGGACGGTACAAGTGAGGTTTGAAGGAAATGATATACTGATATACCTACTGTCAAGAAAGGTTGGCTTTAATTCGAATAAAGATATTGATTGATGCATGACCATTCTTCCGATCAAATCATAAATGCCCAACGCTCGGTGTTATACAGCAGCCCCACCCCCTTTTGAACCGAATGGATACTTTCCAGACTCAGACTCCAGACTCCAGACTCCACGCTCAAACTCCTATGAAAACCACAAATAAATGTCCGTTATTTAAACGATCCCCAAGCCCACATTTCCACTCCCAAGATCTGTCTTCTCGTATCACCGATGTACTGGCCGCATTCATTGCTTTATCTCAAAAAATGTAAGACAGCCCAACAGAAGGCGAAAAATATAATTACCCCAATTCCAAATATCCACTTATCCTGCTTCGCACGTCTCTCAACCATTCGAATAGTATCACCAGATACACCCAAAGTGTTTGCGACACTATATAATCTCTTCTGTGTCCCTTTTAACATATCTCGCTGTTGTCCTAGATCACCTAATACCGCTTGCCCACGAGCCAAGTATTCGTCCAATGCACTATGCGTATTCTGAAAGAAGGATTGTTCTCTTAGAGCATGTGTTTCCCTCGTATAATCTCCACTATTCATAGAAAGTTGACTAACACTTCCACCGGGTCCACCTTCTCTTCTCCATGGACTATCTCGAGCAGCAGTCGCACTTGATGTATTTGCATATGGATTTTCGGGTGTCGATGCATGATGTGGTCTCCTTCCAAGCAGTTCGCCTCTATCTATTTGAGTTTGATTGTCTTCATTCTGCGACTTGAGTGTTGCAAACTGAGAGCGATAATCTTGTAGTTCAGATCGGAATGTTATCAGTCGTTCATGAGCTTTTTCCTTTTTGGATGGATTCAGTTCGGTAGATTGAAGGGAAGCGTAAGATTCAAGAGTTCGTGAGAAGGAGGTGAGAGATGAGGATATTTGACCAAGGAGAGATGGTGTGAGGGATTGTGATTCGGGTGGAGAAAGAGAGGAGAGATCTCGACGGAGGGAGGTTGATTGTTTGAGTGCGGTATTGAATAATGTGTTCTATCAAGGTTAGGTTAAGGGTTTGAAAGTGCATTTGAGGGGAACAAACCATGATGCAGTCTTGTTGATTGAAAGAAGTAGAAAATGACTGAGGATTTACTGATTGGAAGAAGAAGTTCCTTTTTGAAATTACTCGTAAATCGAATGAGAGTATCTTGTTGATTCAATATGTAGCCTTGTTTTAAAGCTCAACGTGGCTAACTTGATTATTTAATGTGGCGTTGTGATAGGTACATCTGATATGTGGCTAGTTTGATGAGGCTGAAGACAAGGCTAGAGATAATTAATGATTAACCGATAACCGGTACTTAGCCTGTAAGATTATCAGATGAGATTCATTGATAGACTAATAGGAGGTCATAACTCCGTAGATCCCTCATCATTCAGATGAATGTCCTAACTTGGTATAATTGAGGTTATCCGCACAACACATCTATTGCTGGCGACGATGGATAATTTTTCAAATAAATGTTTCACATCTGCAGCCTTGAAAGGAAATACGAAAAACGATCAATGCACGGATTCCATACCTCGGTCCCCACAAAGCGCATGTCATTTCAACATTCCAAGCTTTCCAAGCTCTTCATTCTCATTTCTGATCACTTCATTGGTTTAAATCAGATCAATTGTATATATCAAATCCCACACATTTGATTGATTTCTCCCACCATATTAAGTACAAACGACAAACAACTGAGCACAGCACAACGGAAAGAAGATGATATATTAATGAGGAAAATGGAAATTGAAAAGTTTATACATTTCCCACATTCATTCACAACTTCCTCACAAGTTGAGCCCTACACTTATGTACCTTCTCCCATTCTACAACTCATAGGTAAGACTTAAACCTCAAAGATCTCGTACGTATGTACCTTCCTTGAATTCAAGATAAAAGAGAAGAAACATTTGATTCAATTGACTTAAATCTCTCATCTACAACATTTCACATCCATCTCACATCTCAACATCCCCATCCTCTCGCTATCTCATTCCTAAATATTGTATTAATTGCAGAATCATTCTTACAGCCCTCAAACTATCATTTGATTGTACCGCAAAGAATAGGAACATTCTTATTTGTGCCTAATTTACCTCGTCATTCTTCTTCCTTGGGATAGAGGGGTAACAGACGTAGGACGAATTACTTATTACAGAGATCAGAAAGCTCGCAGACCTGTCACATCCTATCACCAAACGAGTGAATAAATCAGCTCCCGCGCAACACAAAAGCTCTACTTGTGGGTAGTCATTGAACTTATATTGTACAACGTCGTATACAAATCTTGAGCAGTTTAAGCCAAGAAGTGGTACTTGAGTGGGCTGGATCTGAAACTTGCGATACAGGTCGCCGCAGATTGTATATTCAGACCTTTTCCTTGGAGAGAATATACATACTGACATATTCAACTAGAGCGTCTCCCTCAATCTTTAAAAACAAGATGACGTTTCTTTCCACAACTTATCTCCTTCCCGGAATATTACTCAACCCTGCGTTTGTCCTACATCTCATGAATACCTTCATCTCACACCTCTTACCACCTCCTCCAACCATGTCAAAATCTCCACATCCAATCTTCGAAAGTCTCGGGCCATTACCAGGAACGCAATGGGCATTTGATGTGCATGAGGACGATGCACTATGTTGGAGATATACTGCTGCCATGGTTATTATACAGGTGTGGATATTCGGACGGGTTAATGGTAATAGAGTTTCGATGAAAAATGCAAAAGCTGTCAGAGCAGAGAGGGAACGAGTACGAAAGGAACGAAGTGCTATCATTGAGGTCGAACCAACATCTGCGAAATCAACAAATGGGCTCGATGGCATATATGAAGTAGAGAATGGCAGATTTGAAAAGGCAGATTTCCTTGAACGGCATAACGAAATAATGGAAGCTAGTGATGGGAGTACGACGGAAACGAGCGAAGAAGAGATCATTGTTTAATGATGAGGAATTTCACGAACATGACTGGTGTGGCGTTTTAAGGAGGGTCATTTATAGATCGAAATTGCAAAACGAAGCACAACTATTGGATTGGTAGAAATGATTGCTATGACGGTTTGGTGTTATCGGTATAGGGTATGAAGAAATATTCATTGGGGAGTTTCATGGAGCAGATACCTAAAGAATAAAGCATGAGCTTATCGCGTTCGAGTTTATACTGGTCTTATGTTTTCTGGTGCGATTATCTGCATAAGTAATCAACAGGATGGACGTATCAGCTGCTGGATATGCTCGTATGCCATGCAAGATCCGGATGAACCTACTGCTCGAAGATGTCTACGAGTGAGTGCAATGGCTAGAAGAGGATTTCAATTTTCTTTTTGCCTACGTATGGTGGTATTTGGAGCTACACTCAGGATGTTGATCAGTGTCAATCGGTCCAGAGACAAGAGTTGACTCGTTGATAGATGAGGATGAAGGTTTGAGTGATGACGAGACGGATTGGTTCTTTCAAACAAGTGTTTTGATACTACTATATGACTTCTACTATGATCAATGCTGGCCCAAAGGATTAAGTCGTCAACATTGTGCCAAATAGTCATATTCATGGTACCGCACGATATAGATTTTCATTACTTAGCACAGCAAGGCGATTTGATAGTAACACAATTTTTGAATAGGAAGAAATAATTATGTGCTCAAAACACCCCCTGAAAGGAGGTCAGTTAGGGATCATGTGATAGCTGCAGTAATTGCAGAAGAACGCAGGGTGTAATCAATATAAGAGCATCACAGTATTATGTTGTGAAGAAGAGAATCGAGGAGTTGCGCAAACCATTACAGTGGGTAGTAGTCTTCTTGTCTCCTTGGACTTTGAAAGCATTATTCGGATACAGCTGAGTATTGTAAAGAAGTATCCTTTAGAATCATTTATCAAATCCTTATATTGTTCAAAAGGATTTAAGAATATCAAAACATTCTTCTCTGGATTCTTTTATCAAATCTTATCAATGTTTGAAAACAATTGAAACATCTCGAAGGTTTATTCTCTAATATTCTTTAAATGTTATATCAATCCTTGATTTCCCAGATAAATTTGGTCTCTTCTGCAATTTTTTTTTCGGAATGAGAGAGCCTTAATGAAGCTACCATTTTCATTAATTACCAACCATCCCTTTCGTACCCTACCTTGGCAATTATGCACAATTAAGGACGCATTCAGTCGTTATGAATAGCCTATTACTGTCTTGGCGCCCTCATTGTGAAGCATCGGTATGCTCAGACCGTATTCTTCTTCGCAGGGAAAAGAATTTTGGGCATGGGTGATACATTTTGCTGGTTGCCTTGTTGACCTTTGGTATCGAAGACCTCTTCGGAGTATGTCCTTACATATTTATCCCCCAAATGTCAGATGTATTCAAATTCAGTCAGTATATTGGTACTTTGATTTTATCGAATTATTCTGCCTGCTTTATCTGTATTCTGCCTGCTATGTCTGCTATATCTGCTTAATCACAGTCGGGATTGCGGACAGCAGAGTTGAATTTACCCACATTTATCCAAAGAGCCTTGATATTGCCATCATTTCAACTTAGTTCCTACCACTCTCATAATATACCCATCAATCTTTTGAAAAGAGTAAGCTTCAATCTTCCAAATACATTGCGGAGTGCATGATTGGCACTGTATTCCAAGATTATCATATCTTGTGACTATCTAGCTTTAAAATGGTTACCGTCGATAATTCTTAGAAGCGGGGAATATGTATAATAACCTATATTCAATTACGTTCGAACAAATGGACTGGCTAAATGGCCATTCAAATTTATTTATCGTTGAATTAGGTATCATTCCAGTATAGATATGGGGGATATATCGCCTCGGGCCACAGCTTCTGCCGTGTATAAAGTAAGACATGTCCGCGATCAAGTCGATCATCCATCATCAAACATTTGAAACTCAGATTCTTCACTATCGTCTTCTTCACGGACATAATCTACTTCCTTCAAGGTCATCATGGTATCATTGAAAGCTTTTTTGATTACATTCACCGCTGTGGCGACGGTCTCGGCATACCCTGCCAATTCGAGTTTTGAACTCGTTGATCGAAGTGGGACACCTAGCTCCACTGGAACAAGTGGTACGGTATTTCTCTAACCTCGAGCGATTATATCATCCACTAACTTTCTCAACCAGGTGGATATTATTACTCTTTCTGGACAGATGGTGGTGCAGCTGTCACTTACACAAATGGTGCCGGCGGTGAATACAATGTTCAGTGGTCAGGAAATGGAAACTTTGTTGGTGGAAAGGGCTGGAATCCTGGAAGTGCCTTGTCAGTCCAGAATTCTTTTGATTTCACCCCACCATCCATTGCTATCTTGAATACTGACGATTATTCCATCCACCTACAGGGCCGTTACCTATGGTGGCACATATAGCCCAAATGGAAACAGTTACCTTTCCCTTTATGGTTGGACTACATCACCTCTCATCGAATACTATATTGTCGAAAATTTCGGTACATACAATCCAAGCACTGGAGCTACTCTTAAGGGTACTGTTGTTAGTGATGGGGCTACCTGTAAGTTGGTGTTGTATTTCAAAATTTTAAGTTTTGGAGTGTGCATTCATTATTTCAAGGAGTCATCAGAAATTTCTGATCTAGACTGCGATCTTGACAATGGATTTGTGGTTTTACAAACTACTCTCTCAGTCCACTCTGTTCTTACTACCTCATGATCTTTCTATATTTTTCTTCTTTTATTCCTCCAATTTACATATCATACTCTTCTCCACACGGTATTCGTTTGGTTTCTTGGTACTTTACAGTCCTAATAACTCATTAACCTGAAGTCTGGGACTCGTAACGGGTGGATATAACTTACTGCATAAATGACTGACACATCTCACTCTCAGATAACATATACCAAACACAACGTGTGAATCAACCATCCATTATTGGTACTGCCACCTTCTATCAATATTGGTCTGTTAGACAATCCAAACGAACTGGTGGTACTGTAACAACCGGAAATCACTTCAATGCATGGAAAGCTCTCGGAATGAATATGGGTAGTTTCAATTACCTGATAGTCGCAACCGAAGGATACTTTTCCAGTGGATCGGCCGATATAACTGTTGGAGGTTCAAGTGGAGGTGGAGGTGGAGGTGGAGGTGGTAATCCTGTAACCACTACCACAAGTGGTAGTACACCTACGTCACCACCGAGCGGTAGCGTAAGTTTTGCTTCGTTCCGTTATGATTGACTTGCGTAGACTCTTAAACTGACACGTAATTTCATCTAGTGCGGTGCTTTGTATAGTCAATGTGGCGGTATTGGATTCAACGGTTCCACATGCTGTGCCTCTGGAACTTGTAAATTTTTCAGCTCATATTATTCTCAATGCTTGTGAGATTTTCTTTTATAGTTTTATTTCAAAATCATTAGTATTATTGGATATGATATGATATTTCAACATGCTTGGGTCTTGTTTCTCGAACAGAGGTCGCATTAACTGTTTTGCGCTGGTACAGAAGATGGAGATTTTGGAGAACCATTTATTCATTTCATTGTATTTGCAACAAGTAGTACTGAATTTCATTTCGCTCAAGGTACATTCTTTCTTCATACATACCCTTTTAGGCTATTATGTAATTTTAATATTATTGATTAGTTTCCTTATAATACTGTTATCAAACTAGATAGCAATAGAAATACTCGAGTATATGAGATAGATTTATCTAATTCAAATAACGTGGTTTATCAGTGCGTCGCGCATATCAGTGCCTCGCGCACTTTTTCACTACTCAATCATTTCAAAATATTATTCAATAATCACAACATATAAAATTAATTGAAACTATTCAGAATCTGATAAACTAGAGTCTTCTAAATCCTCCTGACAAGTTCGTATATTATGACCAGTTTTACCACAAGAGCCACAACGATGTAAAGTTGATTGTTCCCTATTTGAACTACCCCTCTTAAAGCATTTGTTGTGTCGAATCTGATTATCTATATCGGTCTGTAATATAATATCATATCCATCTTGTATACTAAGTGTTTCTCTTTGACGAATTCGACTCTTTTTAGCTTTACGACATTTACTCAATGCCTTATTTGCTTTTCGAAGAGTACGAATCTCAGTACTTATAAGTATTATCTTATAAGCTAATATCTCTGTACCCTTAGTTAAAGCTGTAATTGTTTCAAATATAAGTGTAGGAGAGTTTCCTTGATATTATACAATTCGATTTTTAACTAAGGTTGATTGCGAAAGAGTATTGTTCGAGTTATAAGGTGTTTGAGAAACCTAAGGATTGAGCTTTACAGAGGAGGATCTGGTAGGTGTAGATATTCGTAATTTGATATCTAGCTTAGAAATAACAGCTTGAGGATCAAAGGGTATTAATCCAGCTCCGCAGAATCCAGATAATCCATTTTGAACAGTTATTGATTATAGGTATGCTGCTTTGAAGGCTATAAGGAATTCGACCTTGGTGATATGGTTGATATAAGCCTTAATATACTCTTCAATTTGTTGGTCATATATTCGTTTTAAAACACTAAAACATCCGACATCGAGTGGTTGAATAATATACAAAGAATGAGAAGATAATGAAAAAGTTATAATATTGTGTTCTTTACAATATTCTTGAAATGCAATCGATTCGTAGCTTTCGTGTCCGTCTAATACTAGCATTTGATAACCACTTTGTTTTCGAGCAATAGTATGCTTATCGAAGTGTTTAATCCACTCTAAACCTGTCTCATTGTTTGTCCATCCATTATTAGTGATTTTAATTACTTAATCAAGTGGGAGATCATTTTCAGTATACCAACTCGAAAGGTGATTTTTGTCTTTAACCACTAAAAATGAAGGAATGCTTTCTCCTATACCATTGATATATACAATCACTGTAGCCCATTCTCGATTACCTGGCTGTATTGCTTTGTTTCTGTTATATCGTTCAGTATTAGTTATAACTATCCCAGGGCATATAATACCCATCATAAAGCCTGTTTCGTCGAAATTGTAGAAATCGCAATCGAGAATACTGTATTTCGCCTGCATATTCGATATTAATCGAAACCACCCTTCAATAAGCTTTGGATCTTTGCAAAAAGCTCTTTGGAAATCATAAACACAATTAAAACGCGTCTTTAATTCTGGCTGGCGTTGTACGAATCGATGCGCCCAGAGCTTTCCAACATAGTGTGCTTCACAAATATCGAGAATATTATTCGCTATATCTTTTACATTATTCAATTGAGGGGCAAATCCTCGTATATCCATATCGAGGATATATTGAAGAATCACTTCTTCTTCTAATTTAATTAATTTTTGAGTTGGTGATCGACATTCCTATAACAGGGTTAAACCGTTCATTCGATTCCGAAGTGTTGTTTCAAGGACATTGTAGAATTTAGCAACACTCCGGCGACTCATTTTTTTTGATTTATTAATAGCTTCAATAGCTAAGATAATCCGAGCTTCTTTTGAAGTGTTATTCATTGTTGATTGTTAATTAAACGTATGTTGAATTGAAGAGTTGCAAAATAGTGAAAAAGTGCGCGAGGCACTGATATGCGCGACGCACTGATAAACCACGTTATTTAATATATATATATATATATCTATATTAGATTTAATATTAATTATAACTAATTCAAAAAACTAAATAGTAACCTAGTATTCTAATCTAAGATTAGGGTTTATATCAAATTCATTCTAATAGTCTATTCAGTCCAACTGAATCATAGACTAGTTGTTTAGATTATTATCTAGACGAAAGATTACAACACTATTAAATATATTAGTCTGATATTAGAATTGTTGGTATCACCGTGGTGGTGATGAAGTCAATAGTACTATCGTATTTCACATATTTATATTGTCTTAAGGAACTAAACTATAGAGATACTAATGTTAAATAATATACACTCTGTAGTGGTCAAAGCATCGCTTATTGCCCTAGTCCTTAGTTTTATTGCTTATTACAACTAAGTGAATAATATCCAGACACTAGCAATTATTTAAAAATCGAATGAATTTGTTTTTAGTAATTCTTTTTATATTTTATTAATTTTTTTATTAATCTTTGTTAATCTATTCTATAATCTTGATTTTGATAATATTATTATCAATTAATTTCTTGAATGCTTTTCCTATCTTAGATTTCGTTATTGTATCAATAGGGTTAGATTCTTTATTAATTTATTTGATCTCTATAATCTCACATTATTCATATAATTATCTAAGGGCTATTAAATCGATTATTAATCTTTTCTTCTGGATTATATTAAGCTTAATAAGATAATTATAAAATAATTTGAAATTGATATAAATAACAAAAGGGATTCATTTTTTTGAAAAAAAATATTACTTATTATATTTCTAATTATTATACTGGAATTGAATCCAAATGTTATTCTATAAAATTCTGAAGTCAAAATACTTTATATAATCTTTTTATATTTAATAAATAATTAATAAATAATATTAGCTTTATTATACTTATCTATTAATTTAATTAGATATCTGATTTGTAATAATATATTATGATTATTTGTAAATAAAAGATTAGCAAATATAATCAATTTCAAGGAATTGATATCAAATAATACAAATTTGAATTCTTTTATAGAATTATCGATTTACTATTAAATACAATTATTAAATAGTTTCATATCTTTATTCTTTGGATTAGTAATCTAGATAGTAAACAAAAAATCGAAAAATGCCTCTGATTAATATATTATAGTAATATAAACTTTATGAACTTATTAAATAATATATTAATCCTTAGCTATTACGTTTTTTTGTATCTTTCCTCTGGTTTCTAGTATATTTAATAATTTAGATATTACAAGATATATATTTTTGTGTGACCAAAAGGGTATAAACAGGACT